>JAOEHX010052404.1:11882-28887 GCA_025448015.1 Bolborhynchus lineola
AATCCTTAGAAACACTGCCGCATAGATGGACACTAATCTGATGTAAGAGCATCTCAGTGAGGTTGAAGTATTGCTCGTCTCCTACCAGAGCATTTCAGGGTCCCATTTTTTTTCTGATTTCAGTGAAGGGAAGGGGCTCGTTCTTGAAAGTCTCTTTCAAACAAGTTGAGTCCAGTGGGTTATTTCTCCACATGTCTGTGGTTTTTGTGCACACACACATGTGTTTGCACACGTGCAGCAAATAGACAGGAGGCAGAGAAGAAAAGAGAGCTGGAGGGAAAGTAGATCCAAAGTATGAGCTCTGTCCTTATTAAAGACATAAAGAGAATGCGTGTAACTCCCAATATATTCTCAAATCACACATTGATTTGTCTCCCTGAGAAGCAAGAAGACAGGAGCCCTTATCCTGATCCCACAAACTCAAAAGCTAACAGTGGTTCACAGTGAAATATTTGTCTTTAGAAGAATAAGGGTTGGACCATTTGAGGGCTTTGCCTGATGGGGCAGACTCTTGCTCTGCCATTCTCTTGCTTATGAGTCAGCTGCCTTCAGGGCTTTTGGCCTGGCATTAATTAGGAGGCCTGCAAATGACATGGCTTAAAAATCAGAAGTAAAATCCAAGATGGCAGCTTGGGTGGCTTTGATGGGTGAACAGTGCTGGTCTCAAAGATACTGGCCAAAAAATGAAGCTCTGCCCTGCTGTTTTCAATATTCCATTCCTCTCTTGGAGCAGTCATTGGCTGTGGGTCTGCTTTTACTCTCAGCTACACCCGTGCAGGCCCACTGGAGAAATGAGAACAAGGCTTGGTACTCCAGGGCTGATGTGTGTGCCTTTTTACTTACTCTTGTGAGAGGATCATCAGCCCCAGCCTTTCCAATATCACAAGATACTGGTTTAAAAAATACAGTGGGATTTTTTTTTCCAGTTAGAAAAAAAAAAAAAAAAAAAGAAAAAGAAAAAAGAAAGAAAAAAGGGAATGATGTTCCACATATTTGCTTATTGGTTTTGGAATCCACACAATGACTATTTTGAAGTCCCTCTCTGTAGCCAAAACACTCTCCTAACTTAATTACTGAAATAAATGAAGGCTGAGATTTCTGCGTAGGTGCAGGAGCTGGGGACTATGCAAAAATGCACCAAACCTCAGAGCTGTTGTCAGCACACTCTGCACGCTCCTGAATCACATGGAGCTGATGCCATTCCTCGCACTGGTCTGCACAGCACTGCAAAACCCAGCTCTCAGCCATGGAGGCTGAGGTAGGAAAGGGCTATCACTGGGAAAACAAGCCTGCAGTCAGTGCCAGAGATGGTGCAGGTACCTCTGTGAGTTGAACCCTACAATATCAGTAGCAGCAGTTCTCAGGCATCATTCTGAACCCTCAGCCCCGTGCTGCTGCTCCTCTGTCCCTGCTCCCTCTCAAGAAAGGCAAAACTCCCCACTAGCTTTTCTTCTTCTTTTTTTTCTCCCCCTCCAAAGAAAAACTTGCTAGGTCTGCATCTTTTTCCCTGAACTGTTTCCTCTTTCTAATGTTAAAAGCATATGCTGTACAGCTTAGTTTCATGCTGAGATGTTAACTCTTTTTCAATATTGGTTTTCATGTGGCTGCGTTAAGGAGTGCCAACAGCTCAAAGGGCACAATGGGACTTTGTGGGCATAGAGACTGTGTCTGCAAGGAACAGGACAGCTCTGCTCTGAGCAGGTGAAGCTGGAGGCTGCTTTGCCAAACTCCCACACACAGCCCAGCATAAGCTCACCCAGAAGAAAAGTCACAGCAAATCTTCCCTCTGGGTTTTGTGCATCTATTAAAGGGTTTGGTGGCTTTTTGTTTCAGCACCAGGGGTGGGTTTGGCTCTGGCAGCAAGGCACCAAGTCCAAGCAGAGGTAGATGTTCAAGCTGGTGTTCTGCACATTGCTGACCTGCTTGCTTGGCTCTCAGATGAGATCTGGGTCAAGTTCTTCTGGCTCAGAGCATGAGAAAAACAGCCACATTTGTGCCCAGCACCTCTCACAGTATTTATGGCCAAGGCATTGGCAGCAGCACCCCACCATGCATCTGGGGTACTCATAACCAAGGCTGGAGTCGGGCACTGAACAACAAAATACAAATGAAAAACAGTAGCAGCATGATTGACACAAGTGAAGTCAGCTCTACCCTTTTAGCACAGGTTGATTCAGCTGTAGATGAAGCTTTAAAGCTGTATTGGAAATACCTTTCGTTTCTCAAATAGATGTTTGAAGTTTTGGTTGTTTGGGGTTTGGGGTTTTTTTCCTCATCTAAATCAGGATGAAAGGGAAAATACGAAATTTCTTTGCAGATCTGTGATTTAAATACAAGGGGAAAGGTTGGGCCAATGGAAGGATTCCTTTTTTATGTTGACCATTTATTTTTTAATGACTTTTATATAAAAGTGAATTTCAAACGCAAGATATATTTCAAACAGAAAATGGAAATTTTGCTTTTTGAAAATGTAGAAACCACACCTATTGTTTTCTTCTAAATATCTTTTAAAGACAGGAATCAGAAACCATCCCTTTCCCACAAAAAGGTCTTGTTTTCACTGAATTTGCATTTTTGACTGAAAGCCTTGTTTCAAAGTCTTGAAACTAGATCACGGTGAAGCAGCATTTATATCTAATTGGCCTCAAGGAGGAAGAAAACTCTGTGGGTGGGATTCATCTCACCTACTCTTAGGGGTTTAGTCTAAATTACTCATCAATAGTCAGTGGCACTTCCAAAGGGCTATTCTCTTTATTCTGTTCATAAAAAGCACCTAGAGCTATACCTTGCACTTGATACCCACTTTTTCAGTGGTTAAAACTAGTTGAGAGAAATCCTATCCTCGCTGTTCACACTCTCTGCTGAGGAGAGAAGTGGAGCATCAGAGCTCTGATGATTTCAAGCTGAGGCATGTTGGGAGAAGAAAAAGAAGCCTGGTTCTTCATCAGATTTTCAGAAAGAGCAGATATTTTTAGGTGACAGAAAATAGAACAGGTTTATGGAGAACAAATCAGCTGAAGGAATGCTGGTTATTTCCATGGTCAGGTAAAACGTGAAAAATCTCATTTTTTCCCTAAATATCAGTAAATGTTCCCAGGTATTTGTTGCATTTCCTTTGTAATTTATCTCTGAATGTAGAAGGTTTTCAGGTTGTTTTGTTTTGTTTTGTTTTTTAACTTTTCAGAGCAATGTTTATTTTTCAGCTGAGTTTCTTCCCATTTTGTCCAGCAGTATTTTAAATCCATTACTAACGCTGCACACAAGACAGGTAGTATCGCCTGTAAAATCCCCATGTGTGACTGGAGTAACTTGATACGGAAATAAAAAGTGAGCATGATAGTGCATGTATTTTGCTTTTTTTTAAATTGTTCCTAAAAGGAATTTGTGTTGGGTTTTTTTTTTTTTTCATTATTATGACTGTGGTTATGCCTGTCCCTTTACGCAGGGGTATTTGGCTCCTGTAATGTTTGTGCTCACAGAATGATTTGCAAGAGGCGGAGCTGTAAAGCCATTTGCTCTTTAATTTGAGATGCCAGTCCAATTTATAAACAAAAATTTGCAGAATTAATTTTCAGGCAGCTACACTGGATGAAGCTGTAGCCTGTCACTGGAACATTGTGGAAAGCATATGTAGAAAGTGAACAGGGCAGACTGCGTGGGGAGCAGACATGTATGTGACAATCTTTGATAATCAAGCATCAAGAAGAAAAACACAGAAAGACCCCATTGACCAAACCCTGATTATTTTGATGATTGACTCCCTTGAAATTTGTAGAGATAAATGCACAAAGATCAATGTTATATGGCAGCTCTTGACCAAGGAAGAAGCTGGTGGGAAAAAAGGGACTCTGAGAAGAGAGAGTTTTTGTGAATATTTCCCACAGGAGAAGAAAATTGGTGAACTACAGAAGGTGGAGAAGTTTCTGGTTTTGTTTTGATTTCAGAGAAAAGAAAGAGAAAGGGAAAGAAGTTTCCCCTGTATAAAAAAAAAAAAAAAAAAAAAAAAAGAAGTGCTTTTCTGTAAATATACCTGCTGAAGTGAGTGGTGTTTCTCCCTGTGTGCATTTGCACTGATCTTGTTTGCCATTAGGGCCACTTTGTTCACAAGTCGTACAGCCACTTGGCTTTCAAAGGTGTGACGATATTCCTGTATCAGCATTCCCAGCAAGCACTACTCAAAAGCAGGATGATTTCAGCACCCTGGGACAGCTGTGTATCTAGCTGCAGCCTACCAAAGTGTGCAGATGACAAAGGATAGCCCAGAGTGGGTCACCTGTTCTCACATTTGGCCTGTGCACATAACACAGCAATTTGCACTGCAACTCCCACTGAAGTAGGGGGAATGGATCCAAGAACGTTTTGACCCACTGCAGAAATCCTGCTTATTCTACATACCAGTGTGCAGAATTCCCTTTCAGCTGTGCCCTGGTCAGTAGCCAAGCAACCCTTCTCACACACAGGAGCTGATGTGGAAACAAAAGAGATGCAAAATGAGGTTCCCCTTCACAGGCAAAGAGATTGTAGCTCTGGGAAGGGCTCGGGCTGCTCCAATGGCAAGTCCTGCTTTGCTGGACTACCAGACGCCTGGTCCATGCCTAAGGGTGACCGGTGCCAGGAGTTTGCAGAGTTTGAAAATCAGGCTCAGATCAGACAAAACAGACTGGTTTTGTTTGTTGGGATTCTCCAGGAGAGTGTGTTCTTAGATCTATTCATGAGCTTGGAGATAAATGCATAGAAATGAGGGTGAGGCCTCAGAACTAAGCTGAAAGGCTACCTTTATTCACGTATTTCCTGCACAGATGTCTTTAAGCCCCTCTGTAGCATGCATGCAAAGATTTTATTTCTTGGGAACAGGCCTAATGTCCATTCTGTTTTCAGGGTAGACACATAATTCTCATTCATGTTAATGGGGAAGATTCTCCTACTCCAGGGGAAGAAGAGACCCATTAGAAATCTAGTATATCACTTTAGAGCCCCTGATCTCCTACAGCAGTGGGAGCAAGTGGGTAGGTTGGGTCATTGTGATGGCTCTTCCCTGATGGTTTATTAGCTCCTTGATTCTACCCACAGTATAAATCTTGCTGTGGTACCCGACTACAGTGAGGTTTGACATTGCATTGTGTCAACCTTTGAGATGGACTGTTTGTTTGCCTTTTCCATAAGGATGTCTCTGTGAGCATGATTTGAGGGGTCAAAGCTGCCAAAACCAGGACTACCTCCTAGAGGAGAGCCCATTGGCAATAAAGGCAAAGTTAATGTGAGTTTGAGACCCGGCATGACCTACTTGCTAGGCAGAGTTATGAGAATCTATGTTAGGACAGTTTGTTTTTCAGCCTGGTTTCTCATGGGAACAAGGCTTATGCAATCGTGCTG
The DNA here is from genome assembly GCA_025448015.1 of Bolborhynchus lineola. NCBI lineage: Eukaryota > Metazoa > Chordata > Aves > Psittaciformes > Psittacidae > Bolborhynchus > Bolborhynchus lineola. Next base: position 17,256 of record JAOEHX010052404.1, read on the forward strand.
TCTGTGCGGCTGTGTCTACATCCTCCTCCCCTCCCCAGTAACTTTTGGACTCATTGCTCAATTTCAACCCACTTTGCCAGGGGGGCAGAGGTTCCAGGGGTGCTGCTGGTCTTGGAAGCATTGTAAAAATCAGCGGGGGAGAGTCAGTCTATGAGTGTCCCCTGTGTCAGGAGCAGCTGCAGCAAGAGTTTGTCTGGCTTCAGAAAGTGCTAAACTAACAGGATGCTGGGGAGCAGCCTGTACAAATGACCTAACCTGCATAAAATACTGCTGAACTCCATCTCCCCTGGAAGCCAGGAGATAGGGCTCGTGGCAAACCTGGCTTTGAGGACTGAAGAGGCCTCAGGGCTGAAGGACAGCTGGCTGTCGATGCCACCATCACAGCTGCTGGTAGTGGGTCCACGCAGCTCTTGGCACTTCATGTCCTGCTTCTCCCTTTTGGGAGAACTCACTCACAATTGGCCTCTCAAACACTGTCACCTACTTGATTTCTCTTTGATGAATTTGGGAGGTTTCATTAGCTAACAGGCTTTCAGAGAACAAGTGGTGGCACAGAAGTGTACCTGCTGAGATCAAATGCAGAAAAGCAAGGTCAAAGAGAGTCTAGGATAAGGAGCTCCACTGGACTCAGCAGCATCTGACCTGAGCAGAAGTTTCTTCTGCCAGGGATAGGGGTGATATGATACTGATAATTTCTGTCATCATAACACCCATAAACCCAAGACTCAGCTATCAGCACAAATAACGGTCTCACTCAGATCTAGGGCAGATCCTGTTTGCCTCACTACCTTCCAAAAGATACTTTGCCAGTGCTGCTATGTGAACTCAGTTAATTTCAAGGGAGGAGATTATGGCCCCATAGACTTCATAGAGAATATTCAGTATAGGTAAAGCACTTAATGACATGCACTTAAAATACTATATGTCTAACTCCTCAGAAAGGGTAGATTTAGGGAAGTACTACTTACAGGAAGCAGGTGATAATGAACTCCCTAGGTTGCAAAGGCATCCTTTCCAAACTGTAGCATGAATTTATTAAACATGCTATGAAAGACAAATGTTATTATGTGAATATAAAGGGAAAAACAGTAGATTAGGAAAAACCCTTGGATTTCTGATTCAGTATCATATGCATGACAGCTTCATTTTGGCTCATAAATAACAACAGAACACACATGAATATTTGCAGTGATTTGTGATGTCCGCCCCATAAATTCTAATGTTTTCTGGAAAACTGTGTTGCATGACTGCTAAACAGATGAGAGAGAGAATGTTTCCATTTGTTTCATTGAAGTTTCCCAAAAGAGCATGAGGAACCAGTATTGTAAACATCACATAGTTAGATAAAAAAGGTGTAATTAATTAGTGGGTTCTTTGTAGTTAGTAGAGGGGGGAAAAAGACCCTGCTAGGACATAATCCAGGTCTCTGATGCCTCCAGAGATGCGTGTCAGCAGGCTTTGGGAAACGGCAGTCTCAGACTCCTGATTTCTTCTATAAGAGATACTGGAGGGTGAAGAGTTTATGGGAAAAGGCTGCTTGTGTCTCTCAGGCTTCTCTGTTGTACCTGCCTGTGCCTTTCTAACCCTAGAAATCACTGCCGAAGTTCCAAGCTGCTTCACCTTTAGGGCAATGAGTGCCTCAGTCAAAGCTGGGTCACCTGTAGATGCTTCTACTCTTAACTTAAAACTCTTTTATGATAAAAATATTCCTTCCTCTACTGAGTGATGAATTGCTCTATTAGGGGCTCTCTTCTCTTCCTAAGCTGTGCAGACTTGGTACAATGCACTCCAGACTGTTTTCTGTACTTCCCAACCGGTACATCTCCTTTGAAGTCAAAAGAGCTACTGTGATTTTAGCCCCATTGAGAATCTCACTATGGAAGAAGTATATAAAAGACTACTGCTCACAGGATGGGAGCTGCTGGTTTCCAGTTTCTCATTAATTTTTCACTTGTCTTTTATTTCAGTGGGTCTACACTATGCTCCACCTTTGGCACAGACACAAATACTATTTTTTATGTGGTTCAGTGGGAGGAATGGTTTTGATCATTAAAAGCAAAGCAAAAATTATTTCAAGCAAAATTCCAGAGCCTCTTCTGCATCCATTTATCTTTCTATGGCTTCCTTAAAACATTGTCTATTTACTCTCTGGGGATATGTGCTCCAACTGTGTTTCACCACATTTACAGGAGCAGTCACATATGACCAAGGCTAAAATTTAACCTTAATTACCCACAGGCTTCTGCCATTGAACCCTTTTGACATTTAAGGGTTTAAAGTGTTGAAATGAGCCCAGTAAACACAATAGTCAAGACAAAAATATATTTATTTGTTAGCTATCTTTAAAAACCTGAATCTATTAAAGCTAAATGATGAAAGCCCGCATCTCTTGAAAGAATGTGTAATTTCCTGTAATCATCTTAAAATATTCCTGATTGGGGCTTTGAAGCAGCCAAAGAAGAGAAGGATCTCTGGAGAGCCCACCACTGCTCCTTGCTGAGACAGAGCTTTGGAAAGTGAATCACTGCTGTGTGACTGGATCCATGCCATATGCGAACGATCAATAAAGTTTTATGTACCCTACTCGCAAGCCTGAGGTTTTTGATTCCAGGTGTTCCCATTAATCTGGGACACCGTGCAAGAAAGTAGTTGCTATGGTTGCATGAAGGTGGCAGAACAATCTGGACCGACTTTAGTCAGCAAGTGCAAGAAATAACTGCACTTCTTGAAGTCTTTTTTGCTGTTTACTTAAGTCCACTAAGTGCTGATGCCATATCATTACTCCAGATACCTTAGTGGCTGGGATGCTTAGTGGTCAGTGACATTATGCCCTATGAGGAAATCTTTGTGCTTGTGCCTTACCATCCCATCACTGACAGAAGCCAATAAAATGAACAACTGGGTACAGAGGTGTTAAGGGAAATCATAGGATAGAATATTTTCATTTTAGATCTGAATTTTGGAAATGTGTGATCTCAGAGAGTAGCACTAGCCCTTAGTTCTCAAGAACAAATTCCTCCTAGGGGCTGAGGAGTTTGCACTGTTCTGTAGGTTTAGGGCATCATTTTAACCCTCAGGCTTCTGGAAGCTCTGTTTAATGGTACCTGCAACCATTAGAAATGATTACAGTCCTCAGAGTGTAGTAATTGGGGACCACAGTTTGTGCTGCAAGCGCTCCTCTACAGAGCTGCACTTTCCAACCAGAACTCTTCAGTGGAAGGTTATTGAGAGCCATCTCCCGTCTCCATGATAAAATCTCTCTATATGATGTGTCCCTTTCTGTTTCATCTCACATTTCTATCACCTTTAGGAAGCCTTATAGAGAAGGGGCCATGAGGTTTGGATGTAATTGGCATATGGATAGAGCTTAGTTTTTTTAATACACAGTTTTTATAAGACTGCTTTTATGTTTGCCTTTGCTCTTTGATCTCCACTTGAAAAACGTTTTTCATGGAGTTTGTTTGAAAGCACAAATAATCGCTTACCACAACTAAGGGCTAGCAAATAGTTCTAGAAAGGAAAAAAAACCAAAGAGAATCCATGAGCTGATGGAGATGCCTTGAAAGATGTTTTAGAAACAGCTTGTAATGGCACATTTTGCAGGACTGTTCATCAAGTTAATTCTCTTGTTGCGCTGGCATTCTTGGATATGGTAATGACACCAAAGAAGATTGTAATGGATTTCAGAAATGGGAGTGTTTTAATAGATTTTAGTAAATTATATTGTGTTCAATAATGTAGTGCTGTGATACAGCTGTCTATGATGAAAGATAAAGTCATTTGTGGACATAACTTGTAGTTCAAAAATAAATATGATGATTCTTATAAAAGATGAGATTCAACTAATTATGGCCCTGAAAAGGGTGAAGCCCCCAAAAGCATAAAACAAGGTTACTCTGGTCTGATAGAAACAGAAGGAGGCACAGCGGATGGGGAGAGCTATGCCAGATTTTTGCAGTGCATTTGTAGCAAAAGCCACTCTTGTCATGGTAGATGAGCTGTAAACCGGGACACTTCAATGAAGAAAAGTCTTCTCAGGGTGACCCAGCATGACTAAGGGTCCCAAAAGTCTTGAAGCAGTCAACATGTAGGGAGAAAACTGTCCTTATTGTCTTGCTGATCCTGCGGATCTCCGTAACAGTAACATGGGGCGCAGGTGTATGTAACAAAGTTAGGGCTGAGAGAGGATTTCTTCCCTTTAAAATCTTTCAGGTGTTGGAGAAATCCCCCTGGCAAAAAAAAAAAAAAAAAAAAAAAAAGCAAAATGCAGAATACTTAAAAAATGTTAAAAGACAGTTCTTTCTGTCACTACCCTTAAAGTACTGTAATATGGACTGGTTAATGATGGTGCTTCATGAAATAAGACATTAATCTCCACTTGCTTCAGCCTTAATCTTTTATGAGTTATGGACTCTTCTGTGATTCATAAAACAAATAAATCACACCTCTAAGGCTACCATCTATTTATTACTGCTTTTTAAATGTTCAGGATAGTATCAAAAGGGTTTCTTTTGCTTGCCAGTGTCAGCTACTGAGTAACATTTGGAAAGCAGAGCCTGGATTCTGCATACATCTGGACATAGGTTTTTTCTTTGTTCCTGCAGACAGACATCTCCACAGAAGTGCGCTTCTGGGGCTGGGTGTGCAGATTACACCCCATGCTTTTAGGCTATGTTTATAGTGACCCAGCTGACCTAGATGATGATACAAAGTCCCTGATCTTCCTTTTTAGAAGGAAACAAAACTAATCAGTAAATGGGACTTGCCAAATTATGAAGCCAAGGGGAGAATTCGGGAAAAGAATAATTCAGAACAGTAAAAATCAGAGTGGAACAAATATTCAAATTATTGGGAGATTTATGCAAGCCAGAAATCACAAATTCGCTGGTATTTTACCTTAAACATGCTCATTTCCGTGTTATTCTCTTTGCAGTACAGCCGTAACCCCAGAGTCTACATAAGCAAGTTGTCAGTCCAGCAGACCTGGGAGGGTTTTGTGTGTAGGCTGGCAGCAAACTCTGCATTCAGTGTTTACATCAAGAGGAAAAAAGTAAAAGCATCTGTTTTTAGGAACCTTCAGAGCTTCCATTTTGACAAGAGTCCTCATGGTCAGCTGGCAAGTTTGGCTGGCTTGGCTGTTCTCAAATCCTACTGGTGTCATCAGGGAATTAAACTCATTCCTTCCACCTCCTGCCTACAAAGACCCCAACAACTGCTGTTGTAGCCATTGACCTTGGCCTTAGATTTCAAAATCTCAGTGACCCAGAGGAATTATTGACGTAAATAAATAAAATAAAACCCATGCCTCTAAACTACAGAAGGCATAAGGTATACTCCCTTCAAACCGTGCACATATTTGTCCCTGCCCAAATGGAGTTTTATGGGTACAGGGATGTGCTTTTGAGATCTTCTTAATATTTGTCTTCTCTGTGATTTGCTTGAAGAAATTGTAAAAATAGATATCCCAGGGCACTTGCACAGTGTAACACACGCTTTGTTCTTTCCAGCTGTACTACGACTCCAGCACAGATTACAATATTTCAAACCTTGGTCTGTGGACTTTAAGAAAGAGCACAGTAATTGCATGACCTTTCCAAGAATACTAAAAACCACATAAGTACTAACTGAGTGCAATCTAGTGTTTTCTCTTGTCATATGCCACATATTCCATAAGGCAGAACTTAGGTCCCATGTCTTATTTGGGTAGTTTCTTCCTGTGAAAGGCAGGTGGAATTGGAAAACTGCAGGTTGGTTACCCAGATGATGCAGACAATATTTTCTGCTCTTTTTCACAAATAAACAAGAAGTTTTTTCTATATAAAAGAATAGTATAATAAAAGAAATTCAAGCGGCACACCAGTAAAGGAGAGTCCTTCAAGCAAATACATTCTTTCCCAACCAAAGAGGAAAAGAGGCAGAATTCAACAGGGTAATAAACACTCCTAAATCTCAGCACGAGCAAGTGACTGCTGCAGATTCATTTCTCCTTTTGTTTTTTTAAGAATTGAAGTTCTTTGTATGTAACAGTGTAATGAGTATTGCAACTTAAATTTCAGCTCACTTTTACCTTAGTTCCTCACCTCAAATCAGTGGTGGAGCTATGGGGGAGAAACTTACCCTAAAGGTTCAACTCAGATGTATTTAAAGAAAGAATAAGTTATACAATGTTTAAGTTAAAGCATGCATGTAGACTAGCACATTTAGAGTTAGAAAATAAATTCTAGTGCAGCTTTCAAAGGAGCAAAATGAACAAGTGATAAAAATCTACCCATTAATGACAGCAAAGCTTCCTATGAATGATCACTGTAGCATACCTCAGGTTTCTAAAGCAGCTGTTGATAAATGACACCAGAAGGTGTCTTTTGGCTAGGAAAGCTGCCCATTTTCATAAAGATTGTGTTCTGAAACCCCTGCAATTATATTACACTGCTCTTGCACCACTCTGTGGAATTTTGCTTTTTATTTCCTAGAGCTTCATGCAGGCTTGAGCAGTTTGGCCTCTTTATTAAACTTAAGCATTAATCTGTAAAAAGCCTCTTGATTGTCTAGACAACTAGTTGTGAAAGTCAGCTTTGTTTGCATCCCTGGGGATACGGACACTGCTCCTTCTGTTCTCCTCTGTCAGTACTCTTCAACCAAAATTTGGGAAATTTCTCTCCTCCCTCTATCTGCTGATTATTCTGGTTTAGAATCCAAATGAAAAATGTTTCAGTGGTGGTTTCTAATACTTTTTTCATAAATAAATGCCAACAGCCTGGAGCTTATGAGCAGCCCTACAGTAATAAAAGGAAGTACACAGCAGGCAGTACTCAATTTGCAAAAGAAAAACAGATTAACATTTCAGGTTTCTGAGGGCTTTTTGTCAACAACAGTACATTTAAAAACATCAATCTAGTAGTAATTGCATTATCAGTGCATTCTTGGCTGATTCTTTGGCTGATTCCCTGAATATCATGGAATGGAGAAGTAGCTATGGGAAGCCTTTTTAATATATATAAAAAGTCAAAGCCTGGTAGTAGTCGAGTTGATTTGTCTATGTGTAATTCCCATTTCTATGATTGAAATGAATACATGAGTAATGGTAGGAGACTGAACACCCACAGCCAGGCCCTCAACAGCTACAAAAACTGGTACCAAGTCCTATTCCTGAGCACTTTGGCAGAAAGTACGTTGTAAGCTGGCAATGAAAAAAAGCACTTAAAAAAACCCTCAGCAGAGGCTTTAAGAAAACACCATGGCAGTATCATTTCACTGTCCCTTTAGCAAATGCTCACCAGTCACTTCTCAGGTATAATACTGCTGATTGCATCCATGCAATGAACAACATGGAACAAGACATTGCTCTCCTTCTCTGAATTCCCTACAAGTCTACAAGAGTTATAAGAAACCATGTAAGAAATACCCTGAATGCAGAAGATAATCAGCCCCTGGGAGCCTGCTGCTCCTGAATATCCTCACCAGGCTCCCAGCTGTGCCAGAAGATGGCTGGGTGCAGCTCTTCCCTTCAGAGACGTTTCATTCTGTACAAATAATTACTATGAATTACATGGAATATAGAGAGGCTGGTTCCACACTAGACTGGGTAAAAGCTTGAGTATTTTTTCATTTCCCTCTTACACAGTTGCCCCAGCTGCTGGGGTTTTAGCTGTGCTGGTTGTCCCCTCTGGCTGTCTCTCACCTGATGAAGAATAGAGACTTCTTTTTAAGATTTTGTAGTAAATAATAGAAAAAATAATCTTGAGTCTGCTTTCATGTTAATTCACGTAGACACTTCTGATAATTTTGCCTTATGTATATTTATTAGGGCTTTTTTTTCTTCTAACATCATTAGATTTGGTTTGAACTCAAAGGTCAGTTCCTGCACCAGTATAAATCAATGTAACTACATTGATTTCAAGGATTGTAGCATCTTTCAATAATTCCTATTGCCAGGCATACTGTAACTATCTCTGGGGAAGAAGATACATATATATATATGTACGCTTTTTGATTTAAATCACAAATAAAAAAGAAACTTCTGTGAAGCATGTAATTCGGTAGCATTTAATTAAGGCCAAGTGGTGTTAAATGATCAATACAACAGAACCTCAGCCAGACACCTCCAAAGCAGCTCTTTAAGTCTTTTCCCCATGCAGTTCCTATTCTATCTTCATGAAAGAAAGCCCTGATTCTTGCACAGGAGACCATACCATCTCCTTTTTTCTCACTAAGAAGGTTTTCCTTTTCTGGATATAATCCATTAGCAACCAAAAGGACACATTCCCAGATAAAACAACACTTGTGTCGCTCTTATTCATATTCAATCACTCCAAAATAAATTTCAATTGCTCATCTAATTGTATTTCCTTACCTTTTTTAGTCTATTTTTGACAAGGGTAATTGCATGCCTTCTTTGAACTGTACACTAAATACATATGGAGAGGAGAGAGACCATTAAAATAATGCAAAGTGTTTCAATGTTAAAATGGGAAATTATGTCTTTGAAATAATTTCCTGCGTAAAGGTGTATCTGTGGTTAAATATGCACCTTTACAGGGTGCTCCCAGTGTGTGCAGTTCTGTAGCTTCTCTTCCATGCATGCAAAAAGCAGCTTAACGTGAAACTGATAATTCTCTCCAGGGAAAGAGAAGCATTGCATATAGCCAAAATATGTTTTATTAAAACCAGAATCTTCCTTGTCAGGCCACATCGCTCCTGCTGAACTTGAGGGATGCCAAAAAATGATGTCAGGTTTGCCACATGCTGATAATGACATCCATGCCTGGTGCACAGATAAAGCAGCAAGAGCACCTGGCTGATGTCTTCCTCTGCAAACCAACATTTTTCTCTCAGGTTTTATGTGATAGGAAGAAATCAGTGCTGGTGGTTGAAAAACGCTGAAGAAAATGAAGTGCTGCTTTTGATAACAACAGTCTTTCCCAGGTCTGCGGGCTGCTGTGTGGTGGAAAAGAGAAGGAAGTTCAGAAATGTTTTAGATACTTTCAAAATGTTAAATGCAGCACATATGCACTTCCTCTTTCCATACTGATTGACTGTCAGTGCAGGTCCCAGATGAGGTTGGGACTCTGTTAGTTGGGAAATCTCCCAGCACATCCCTCTCCTGAACCTCCAGACATATGGGTAAGGCAGACGGATAACAGACACAGACCAAAAGAGTTTCTAAGCCTCATAGTTGAATAGAGGAAGTAAGGTAATGAAAAGGAAATCATAATATGGCCCTCAATTAATTATTTCATAACACATGGCATGAAAAAAATGTATTCCAGTAAGTAAATGGCTTTGCAGCTGTATCCTGGAATGGGTCTGGCCTTTGATTCTTCTGACTCTCATTTTCACTCCCCACAGCCCCTTTGTAGCTTTGCATCTTTACAGCACCTTATAGCTAACTACTTTAACTGACCACAGTACCTGCAGGTCCCAGTGCAGCACTGGCAATGGTGTCTCTCCACCATGATTGGAATGAGAACTACAAAGCCTGAGGTTGACAAGTCTTTGAACTAACTCACTCCCCACTTAGTGCTGCTCTCTTTCCTTGTTGTAAATGATGGTGGAATCATGAGACATGACAAGAGACCAAGATAAGGGATGCCACAGCAGAGACTTGCACTATCAAGCATGGGAAAGTATTTTCCTTATTCTTTTTTAACCTGTGTCTATATTTCACATATATGCTGTAACATTAGTTATCATGATGACAACCCCATGTAAAGCAGCCTTATTGTCCTGTGAATTCAATGAATCAACTTTGCATGGGAAAAAAATCATTTGCATCTGGTTTGTTCTGTTCAGGTCCACATTTTCAGTCCCTGGAGGTAAAACTGGTCAGTGACTCAGTTGTCAGTAGTCTTTGAGCTAGAGAACTGGGCTTTTCAGGAAGTTTTTTCCCTCCAATACTTTTTCTAGGAAAACTGGACTGATATTCTGGGAGTGCTGGAGAGACAGAACTACTGGGTTAAACAAAGAATAGTCAACACCAGAAGCCTAAGTTGCTATCCATTTTTTCTTTAGTGTCTTTAACCTCAGGATAATAATCAGAACCATAATGTGGACATTAATTATCATAACACACATAAAGATCTAAATAACCCCGTTAAATAACTATATTTTACAGCATGCCTCATATCAGTTCCTAAGGAAAGGGTGGGCAGAGCAATTCTCCAGTGACTCTGTCCGCGTGATCTTTACCATGTTTCCCAGATATCTGTGCTGGATATTTAGCCAAACATTTTTAACTGTCTTCTGGCAACTTTTATATCTTTACAGGTCTATTATTGAGGTGTCAGTTGTCACAGAGAACAAGATAATATTTCACAACACAAAAATACCCCATAATCATTTCAGATGGTTGATGATATTGCTGCTAGGCATAGTCGAACTCTTCTTCACATTACTGGAGACTGAGGCTTTCCCTCTGCTCCACGCAGCCCAGGTATAATCCCTTCTGATTAGAGCCTTTTCTCTTTGATGCTCCCCTTTTGTCATTCACACACTGGGAAAATTGCTCTGTGTTGAGTTACATGCTTTGTGCAGTTTATGTAGTTCTCTTCTTTAACCTGGAAGCAAAGCTGTCTGTGCCTGAGCAGAGATAGAATTCTGACTTGTAGTAAATCTTTGATTAATGGAGCTCAGGTAAACGGATTAGTCATTAACCTTTGCTTCTCATGATAAGATTACTTATTGATGTAGAGTAGTTGTGCAGCTCACATGCTGCCAAGGATGGGAATCTTGATTTCCTTCAGACTTCAAGAATCTTCCCACCGTCTAACAAGACCTCCTTTTTAGGATTGGGATATTAGAAAGCTGCTACCTCTGAAGGGAGTCATCTATTTCCTATGGGATCTCACTTCATCCAGGGCAATTAAATGCAAATATTAATAGGCACTGCCCAGTAGTAGAGTGTACTATTAGTATCTCTTGCTCTATATTTTTGCTGACAGCTGTCAGTGAGGGCAACTCAGCTGAGACAAAGGGGAAGCACACACAAAATGAGCCAATGGTACTCTGTGAAGTCATGGCTGTGTGGGACAATTGCTTAAGCCCTTGACATGGGCCCAACCTTTGCTGACAGAGCTGAAAATCATCGTGCAAAATCCACGTCTGTAGGTAAACAGAAATTTCTTTATATCCATTTAAAACTGATTTAATTCTGGGCTCTTTATCTGCTGTACAGGTATCCCAGGATGGGCAAGAACAGCCTGTGAGCTGAGGGCAACAAGAAAACTGGGCATAATTCGGCTCTTATACCTGCCAGCTCCACCCGGTCTTCTTAATTGTAGGCATGCTATAGGGGCTAATGGCCCCTGTGAAGGAAACAAATAGCCTTCCATCACCTGTAAGAAGAGTTACAGATTCAGCCACTGAACAGAACACTGCTGGGAACTGCTTTGTGACCTTCACTGCAGTGCTACTACCTCTGTAGGGTTGGTGCCCTCCCTGTCAGAGCTAGCTCCACCAGTCCCCATGTGTGCAGAGATTCATCTTCTGGAGGAACTGAGCTGGATCCAGGAGAGGGTCTTGTCTTTGAATGATCTGCAAGTTTAAATGTGGGAAGGTTATAGAATCATAGAATAGTTAGGGTTGGAAAGGACCTTAAGATCATCCAGTTCCAACACCCCTGCTATGGGCAGGGACA
>JAOEHX010052404.1:28987-50271 GCA_025448015.1 Bolborhynchus lineola
TCCTACCAAATCCACTCTTCCCTTTCTTTGTCAGACCAGCTCCACCAGCCCCCAGTAGACCCAGCCTACTAAATTGAATCCCATGTTCAAGGTGAACTGACTATAGCACCACCCTTCTAACCTCCTCGTCTTTTTAAGATCCTGCCCCGTATCCTGGAGAATTGAGGAAAAGAAAATCTGAGCTCCAGAGCCCCTGACACCACCTCTCCGAGAGCTCTGTAGTCCTCCTTTATGTTCTCTGGGCTACTGCTCTCTATATCAGTAGCACACACATGGATCACTAGAAGTGGGTAATAGTCAGTGGGACTGATTAGAGCAGGTAGCTTCTCCTCAACATCCCTGATCTGAGCCCCTGGAAGGCAGCACACCTCTCTTGAGACCGGATCAGGTCGACAGATGGGAGCCTCTGTTCCTTTCAGAGTAGAGTCCCCTACTACTATGACCCGCTGCTTCTTCCTGGCAGCACCAGCAGTGACCTTCTTTACCACCACATCAGGTGGGAGTGCGGTTCCTCCTCAGCCCCCTGCAGGACAGCAAAACGGTTCTGGGTGGGAACAACAGACTTAGGAGGAAGCCCCTTGCTTTGAACTGTCTCTTCCTCCTTTTTTTGTTGTTTTTTAACGTTACTATTTCCCAGCTTCCTGGGTTAGCGGCCTCCTTTCCTGCATGGGCGACAGTCGATGCTTGAGGTCTCCGTGCAGCCTGCTTCTGCGACAAGCACTGCTGCTTCCTCTCAGCTTAAGACTAAAGAACAGAAGAGGCCTACATGCAGCCCACAAAGGCAAAGAGGGAATTCAAATTACACACCAGGCTAATTCATTGATCTTTAATATAATGGATGATATTTAGATCTGAAGACATTTACATTGCAGTCTTGAAAGCAAAGAATTGAAAACAGGATAGATGGCTGAAACCTCATGTTTTCTAGCTCATCAACAAATTGAGTTTCATGTTTGTATGTGTGGTTTTGCATCTTGTAAACTTGTGTCTTCACTCCCATTTTTAGTCCCATGATCCTCTGTACACACAGCTATTAGAAGATGGACATCTAGCAACCTGATCTGTAGGCCCAGTTGAGTAATCAAACATTTAATTGCTAACAATTATCCATTAATGCTTATAAATTAGGTTGCCAAGCTACTTCTCAGACTACAAATATTTAGATCTAGACCTGTTTACGAAAATTGAAGATAACCTGCAAAGAACTCTACCACAATGACTAATGCTGCCGTTGTCATCTGGACTCTTCAGACTGAAACAGAAAATGCAAACTTTGCTGCATCACAAAAGTAACCAGAAAATTAGAAGTTGGACTAGAGGGAGCCATGAAAATCAGGTCCTAAGTCAAATTCCAGGCTTGCTTGATTTTTTCCTCATAAAGATTCTTCTTTTCACTATTATGTCTTGCTTCTTCCTCAGAATTTCCCAGCACCTTAACTAAACATCTCAACCCCAGGAGCTCAAGAGGGCTTATTTTGTTCTGAATTACTTCCTTTTTATGTTCTGTCATGCATCTTGGAATCCATGTTTGTTGAAATAGCATGTAACAATGTGATTTCAGGTAACACTTCAGAGATCAGCATGTGCTTTCTACTAACCCTCTTAAATAGGATACGCTACAACCCTCCCCAGTGAGAACAAGCTACATTGCTATGCAGAAAATGTAAACCTACTCTATAAGAGTTCCAGCTCCCATCCTGTGAAGTAAGTTTTGTCTTTTTATAATTGCTTGCTTTCTACTGTCTGATTTATTAAAGTGATGTGGTTATGAACTTGCCCATGTGACCTCTCTCTTTCCTTGCAAGGAAAATATTGGAGTGGCGTTACAAGCATTGGGACTTCAAGGCTACATTTAAATTAGCAAATTCAAGTGTCTGGAAGCATTCCCAGGACTAGAACAAAACTGTTTATACAGTCAACTACTAAGTTGTTCTCTGGCATGAATTTGGACCATTCCAGCTCCTTCTTCCCCTGAATGGTTCTTGGGCACAACATGGCCAGGAATTGGTCCCGATGGCAGTACCCATGCAGCTCCCACTGTTTTGGAGGATAAATGCATTTACTAGCATAGGCGCTGGCCACTGTCCACCAGCTGCCTTTGGTGCTTATTCCTGGGTGTAATTTATTTACATGATGAGGCAGAACCAAACTGCTTTGAACTTGGTGCCCAGGCAGTTTTCTTTGCATAATGACAATAAATTGAGGCAAATGTACATGGCGGGGACCAGAATTAGCATCTATCGTGTATGGTAAAAGGTGATGCGTATGCAAAATTAAGCTCACCGTCCCAAATGTGGGTACATATCAGTTAGGTCAGAATAGTGCAAAAGCTGAGCACAATAAAGACAGGTAAAGCAAGGCTCTAAGCTGACAACTAATGTCTCTTGACACAATATCAGGCTCAAACACTCTGCCAAGGAAGCAGTGCCAGAGGAACTGTGGAAAGGAGATGGTCTGAAGGTTTAACAGGGTTTTAGTAAAATATGATTTTTTTTTCTTTTTAATTTGCCAGAGTGCTTTATTCTTTCTAAATAACTTTGAAGGTATCATCTAATTCTATAGATAAACCATGTGTAGTCACCAGCCCAACTCACTGCTGCCAAATTAATTGAAATGGCTGCTGGACACAACACTTGCTTTTATTGAGAATGCAAGTTGTTCAAGGACTACATACTTTCTCTCTTTATCTCTTTTTCTCCCTTCCCTGGGGTCTCTCTCCCCTCTTCTTCACCTTTATTTTTCTCCTCCTTGATGCCCAAGATGGTTCCATCAGTCTTGCAAATATTAATTCTCAGTGTAAATAGAATTTGTCAGGTATGGGAGGATGTAAATGGAAAATTAATTGAGGAGCAATGTGTAGACTCATTATACAATGTCCTCAGCATGCATACTGAAGCAGAAGCCAGTTATTGCCTTGCTGCCCCTCAAAGCCCCTCCCACATGTGGAGCACTAGGCTTTTTAAACATTGCCTGATAATCAATTATCCTTTTCTGGTTCCGTACAAGTTCACTGTTACACAGCAGAGCTGACTGCACAGCCAGAATGGGGCCATTGCCCTTCACTTGCTGAAGGCCAGACCCAAATACAGCCCCAGGAGAGCCATGAAGCAAGGCATTTCCACAGTCCACTTTATAAGGCAATCAGTCCCGCAGTAAAGGTCAGGCTTTTTTCAGCTGGAAAGTTGCTTTTAACCTGCTCTGGTCAGTAGTGGTCAGCAAACATTATTGACTGTTGTTCACTGCTGTGCGTAGGAGATGGTTCTCATTTTTGGATGATCTTTGCAATTGATCAATGAATTTTACTACTTTATCTGTTTCATAAATTGTCCACAGATTATGATGCACTTCAAATCATTTGCTATGGATACCTTTTGTAAATAGAAAATTCTTGAATGATTCATAGCAATTATTTATAATCTGTTATTTTGACTAGACTTGGTTGATGACATAGTGGGGTTTTTTGGCTTATTGGTTAGAAAGAGTTTTAGATTTCTGAATTATTGTATTTGTAGGTAAGAATCCAGAATTTGGTTTCAGTTAGTAGTCTTTCAGTCCAGGAGAGACAATAGTCCACTCACTCTACCTCCTTGAATGGCACAGGCCAGAGGTTTCAGGTAGTTCTTTCACCCTGTGCTTGGATGTATAAATACAAGCAAAGTATTATCTCTTAGAAAATTATTCAGTGTTTCTTTTAAGCCATATAGAAATCTCCTGCTTTCAATAAAAACTCCAGATGTTCCCGTGACTTCCTTCTCATTAAAATAATTTGCTACAGTATTCCTGAGAAACTAATAGAAGCAGCTGAGAATATGAACAGAATTCTTAACAATTTTTCTTTAATATTTTGCCAGCAAAAGTTTCATAGTTACAGATGGGGGTTTAGGCTGTTGCTGATCATTATACCTGGTTAAGTGACACGGTTAGTCTAGACCCTTTATCTGGTCAATGGAGAAAAACAGGCTATCCTAGGTGGATTGCACCTGCCAAGGCTGGTCTCTTTACTAACTGCTATAGGAAGCTAGAACAGTCAGTGCATACCTTAACTGCCCAAACTACATAATTGAATTAAGGTGAGAAATATCCTGGCTCTACTTTCTCATCTGTAGAGTCGGTTTTTGGAGATAAGGGATGGGCACAAGGCTGGAATCACACAAGGAAATCTAGCTCCTTTCCATCTCTAGCAATTCTCACCGGTCTCTTCTGGTAGCAGTGAGGTTTATTTTTAAGAATCCATCCTGCTCAAGGTTGCTTCCACTCTCGCTGACTCTTTCTCAAGCTCATCAGCAGTACCCTGGGTCTCTTTTTTGCCTACCAGGGAAAGGTAGAAGCTAGATCTTGACATGCATAATATTAACTTTCTAAATCCTACTTTATTTCAGTATTTACTTGCCTAGACAATTTCTATTTATTTTTGACACATTCCAAGGTCATGTCTATAGAGATTTATGGAGGAAAGTACAACTGATACAAAGAACTCTGCTTTGCTCTCTTAACCTCCTCCTTATCACCACTGACAACATCTTCGTGAGATGACTTTGCCTCCTTTCACATTCCCATTTTCACTCTTCCCCTCAACAGTTTCTCTGCACTCAGCAGCCTGCAAGCACTGCTGTAAAGTCTTCCAGTAAATGTCTCATTTAAGGAGCGAGGAAGCCTGAATTAAATAGGGCAGGAACTCTTGCTGGCCCAAGTTAATGGATATGTCTTTTATCAAGACAGCAGCTGTAGACAGTTCAGCCCTGTCAGACTCGTGACAAACCATCTTCCCATAGTTGAACAGTGTGTGAACAATGATCCACAATGAAAGTGTGTGATGGTCTTTGGATTGGGCTGTGGCTCACTTTTAGGTGTTTTCTCTTGATTCAGGGACACAGCTTATGAGCTCACATAAGTGAATTGAGCGAGAAAGGCTCAAAGGCATGCTAGAAAGCACATCATCTTTGTTTAGTCTTGTTAATAAATTATGTTACAGCCTGTAACCAGTGGAATATAAGGATGTGTCTATATGTGATATCTATAGAAGACAATCTGACAAGTCCAGAATTTGAAGCAATTCTAATCGGTGTAACTGAAGCCGGAATTCGGTACAACATTGTCCAGTAGCTAGAAATTTCATGGTCATAATGGTGCTCCTCTCCAGTCTATAAGAAGAAGCATCTAGTAGTGGAAGATGATGTACTTGTAGTGATGCATTGCAATTATAAGATTGGTGGTTTTGAAAATCAGCGCTGCTCTTGAAACTTCCAAAATTGTGCCAACCTGTACTATGGAGCAATCATCAAGGTAATGAATAATTTTTCTTGGGTGGTGTTTGCCATCACTTGACAATTTCATAAATGAGAGGACTTCAGAAGTGGCAAAACCTTCATCCTTGCTGAAAAAGAGAAGTTAATTAAAGCCAAGCTTTCTGGTCCAAAGCACACACTCTCAGAGCATCAGCACACACAAGAGGTTTCCCTATGAATGCTTTCTCTGTTGCAGCAAGCCATCTTGTGTTTTCACATTTATTTCCACTGTTAGAAGTTTCCTCATTTCAACAAAATGTGTTCCCTATACTTTTAGAGCTGGGTTAAAACTTCATTTGTGAGGAGAGGAGACAGGGCAGTCACGGAGCCACTTCGCAGTACATGACGAGGACCAAATGTCAGAAGTGCTGAAGCTAACGGGGAAGCAACAGTGCCCTTTGCTTCCCTCCCCCTGTGTCCACTTCTCCCTTCCTCCGTGTCTCTGACCTCCTGCACCAGGAAACCTGCCTCGGTTTGCAGATTGTTCTGGTGTTATCCTGCCTGAGAAACAAACAAACAAACAACCAAACAGAAAGTCCCGTCTGTGCAGAGAAAATACCATTAATATATAACCACGAGGGTCAGAAAAACTAGCGAGAGTGCAAACAAGGGCAAGAACATGTTTGCAGTGTGTTCAGGGTGGATTGCCCAACACTGGAGGAAGCAAAACACGAAAGTTACGCTTCCGCTAGACAACATGAGTGACTTGTCAGAAAGTCTTGTTAAAGGCTACACTTGCTTTCTCTCATCCACTTCTCTCTTCCCCCTACTGCTTTCCTCTTGTCCAGTAAATAGGTTGTGATTAACTTTTCAAAAATATGAAAGAAATGCTACTTCACACATTTCTCAAAAATATTAATGTCAAATGAAAAATGGGGATGGCTTTGCAGAGCATAAACACAGACCAGGAAGAGCTTCCCAAGCCTTGTCTGTACACAGGGGTGGTTCAGGACTTCTCATCCAGGGGTGGTAGCTCATGTTGCACTGCGTACTGGGCAAGGTAATGCCCACATCTTCTTTCATCAGAGAAGCAGGAGTAACTCACATCACCATTCATCACCATTTCCTGAAAAGAGTGGGCTGATAGTTCACAAAAATCAATAGAAGATCACTGTGATGGGAGAGTCATCCTGGAGTAACAGAGTGCTTTTTCCTGCCCGCAATATTCTCACATTTGTTAGAAAGCAGAAGGTGCAATATCTGATTGTGACTGAAAACTCAGAGTCCTCCACCTCCTCTGCAAGTTACCCAGCAGTTACTTTTCTAACAAGGCTGTGGCTGCTGGTGGGTTTAAAGCAAATAGTCAGGACTGTCCCTATGTCCTGGGCACATGTGATGGAGGGCATGGCAAAGTTTGTGCTCCCTGGCTGAATTTCCTCAGTGTAAGCACCCAGCAATAGCCCATGCAGCTGATTACTGCAGAGAGTCCTGGCTGTTGAAAAGCACCCAGTCCTTTAGGGCTTTCCCCTTGCATAATCTGTCTTTTCACTCCTCATCTTTTCCTGTCTGCTTTTTTATTATTATTTTCTTTCGCTCAAATGATCTCACTGGAATATACAGTGACCAATACCCTTCAAATCTAGTAAGAAGGCTGTAGAGATAGTTTATATCCTCCCTTTCCATTTCAGAGGCTAATTTTTTAAGGCTATCAGAGCAGTGTCCACAGGTGACCAGGGTTCAAAGCTGCTCGAGATACTCAGCCAGTCATTCAGGAGTTGCAAGAGTTTTCACAGTTAGAGAAAAGAACATTACTACATCAAGAAAGCAGGATTAAGACCTGACTTAATGTTCGAACCTTGCCCTGCAATTCTGAACCCACTGGCAGCGCCTCCTGATGCACCTGCATGGTATCAGCCCCTTTGCTTCAGCCCAGCTCTTGGCTCTAGCCCTGCTTGCTCCAGTGTATACACAAGGGCTTCACTGTGGACAATAATGGAAACATAAAACATCATATTAACAACACATATCAAATACACACTTTGGGCTATATTGTTCCATTGGGCTACTTCTACCATAGATCTAATCTCTTCACCTTTGGCATTGAAAATGTGTTTTAATTAACTCACTAGCAAAGCATTCGACTGAGACAGTCTGATCATTTTTAACTTTATTTTCCTGAATGAAAACAATGCTGGCCAAATTTACTGTACACTGTCACCTTAATTACCTGTCTCAGACAATCCCTTTCCTACTCACTTGCAGTTTATCACAGTATAACACAAAAACTCTTCCTCTAAAAAAAACTTTAAATGCTTCTGAGATTCAAACTGTAGATTGCTTGTGCAGCTATAATCTTAAAAAACATCTGCTACATTTGTGTGGTAAAGGAAGTCTCTTTAGAATACAGCCTTTGATTTCTATAAAAGACAAATCAGGCCACATGTTTTTGTTTTGAATGCTTCTCATCACAAGAGGAAATTTTCTGCAGCTTGGAATTTTGAAGGCATGAAAAATGTATTTATTTTTTTAAACAAAGAGCCTACATAAGAACATCAACAAAACTCCTCGGAAGTGTTAAGAACCATTCCTCTATCATCTTTAAAGAAACACTAACGACTACCTGACCCACATTTTGATCTACCTTTGTGTCTTAAATTTATCTGGGTCATATCTTGTCCTTGATCCTGGCCTATAACTCCCACTGACATCTCAGACCTGAGGAGGTTCACCTATTATTAGTTCTGAAGCTGCTGATTGCCCTGACTAGCAGAAGATTAGGAGATTTCACTGGGCATTTTTTATTTGTCTCTCAGAGGAAGCATGTTGATAGTAGTGTTTTGACAAACAGGGTTTGACACCAGTGTGAATTGAAGGTATGAATCGATGGTACCTTGTAACCTGCTGAGTTCAGAACAGATTTGGGTTTTTTCCTTGATTCTGAAGTAGCTGTTCTTGAAGACACTATTAAAAATAAAAGCCACGGGTTCTTCATGAGGAACCTTCCATTTTAGATTTTAAAACTTTCATTGCTGTCCATTTCTTCCACCTACATCTCCTCTCTCTTCTTTGTGGAGATACTACGAATGCCTTGGAGAGGATTATCCACCTAAATCCCCCTCCACCTAAATCCCTTATACTCAGGCTCTTTTCTCTGCACCTTTCCCCCAGAAGGTGCTGAGCTAAAATGGTCCCTGTTGTCCCCCAGCCACTGGAAAATGAGTCCACACTTTCCTGCAGGCCAGGAAGGGACAGGAAGGGAGCAGCAGCGATGTGTTGCAGGACCACGGCTCAGCTCTGCACAGCCAGTTCCATCAGTGGCACATCTGGAGTAGTGCAGCTCTAAAACACAATCCCTATTGTCTTTCACTGATGGAAGACAAGTTAACAGCCAGTATCTCCCCATGATGAGCTTCTGATTACCAAGATTATTTTTATTTCTGTATGGTAGAAATGTAGTTTTGCCCTGATTTGAAATGCAGAAGGTAGTGTTCTGATACAGAAAAATAGCTATGATGAAATAAAAGAAACTCAGATCACCATCCTCATACTAAATCCCTTACATTTTTGGAGGCCTGTCAAGCAGGTATGACTAAAAAGTGTCCTGCTGATAGCAGCTGTGACTTGGAGCACATCCTTTTAAGTGATAACTGCTGTCAAAGCGAGGAGACAAGCAACGAGGACAGGAAGGTAATTCAGTTGTATCAGCTTGGATAGCTTTCATATAATTAGTATTTTCACTCAGTAGAAACACTTCATTAACTGTCAGTTATTTTTGTTTTGTGGAGGAATTGTTTTCAGTTCACTCATTTTTCTTATAGTCACTCAGTGTTAAGCAATCTTTCATTCATCCCATGTTTTAATGCCCAAGATGTTTCAACATTCAAATATACAAGCCCCTGTCAATCTTAGGTCTTCTCCAGAGCTCCCTGGAGTCAATACAAAGGTACCAGTTATGTCTGGTCAGTTTAGGTCCACCTGTGTCTGTGGCTCTCTGCTTTTTTTGCTGAGCTTCTAATCAGATTCAGCTTTAATATTCTGTGAAATGCAGTATCTTTCTAAAAGGATAGTGGACTCTGTTTCATCTGAAGATTTACTACAAAAGGGGATTATCTTCCTTTTGTATGTGGAATACAGAAAGTCCATGGAGATAAATTTTGAAAGGTGGGGAGGCTTTGTCATGCGCTTGATCACGCAAGGCTCTGACAGAGGTACAGGGCCTTGAGCAGAGTGTATAATGGATCAGAGCTCTCCCTGAGCTCCCCCCATTCTATTTGCCCTGTGGAAATTCCTTATGCAATCAACAAGCCAAGCTCCTCCACTCCATGTTCCCCACCATTTGTAAGAGAGCACAGTGCAAATGCACGCTGGAGTCTGCTGGTAAAGAATGGCAGATGTTTTTCATTACAGCAAAGGAGCCTCTTGTGCAATTAGGGAGAGAGCTTTAGAAAAAAATTTGCACAGAATAACTGTGTATTTACATAGTTGTGAAATTGCTTTTCTGATAGAGAATCAGATTTGCAAAACACTTGGTGCATTTCTTTTTCTGTAATCATGTCTTCCTCTTGCTCTCAGATGCAGTATTCCATGTAAACAACTGCCTCCTCTCCTTAGTGTCCTCATCTGTATCATCTATGGAGAGGGATCCTGGAATAGTTCTCATTCAAGCATTTGTCAGAAGTCTACAGGAATGCATGGAATGATTCCCAGGGGATTCAGTGAGTTTTGGGTTGGGTGCAGTGCACAGAGAGAGTAATCAACCGGCTCTCCCCTGCCAGGTTTCATCTTTGATTAATGAATGTGCAATTTAACAGAGATTCAGTAAACCTTTCAAGGGCACCAGAGCTCAGTTTTTACCTGTTTCATGCAATTTCTGCAGAAACAGGCTGAAAAGTTTGGGCTTTACTGGAAGCTGTGAGAGCTGGGGTGTATTCATTTGTGAGCAGAGGGAAGCCAAGCCCCGAACTCACTCCTGGGCTGAATTTGGGAGTTGTATGACTGCCTTCTCTTCTGACATTTCCTATTCAGTTTTAGTCTGCTTGGAACTTTAAGCAATTCCGGGATGTTCAAGCATGAATTTCACTTTTATTGAGGCAGAAGTATCAACTATGTTGAACCAGCAAGCAGTCAGGATTCTGCTTTATTATGTATCTAAATCCCTTTTAAAAACTGTCCAGATTTAGGGAAAATTCAGGCACAGATTCACATAATGCCATTGTATTTAGACTTTCAGCTCTTCTTTTCAGTTATGATACTGAGTTTTAATGTATTTGGCCTTTTTTAATATGAATAATCTTGTTTCTCAGCCATAAAGCAAGTGCAGGTGAGGGTGCAGTGGCTGTCTGGGTATCACTGCAGGATTAAAAAGAGGGAGGAAGGCTTCTGCAATCCCTCACACTGGATGAAGTTCTGATCTTTATCTCCTGTGTTCCGAGATGGAGAGGACAAGAACAGCTCTTTTCCAAAGAACTCAGCTCCAAGCAGTTCCTATTACACCACTGTGACTCAGCACCTAACGTGATCCCTGGCCCTGGCACAAGCAGGGTGAAGAGAAAAAGAAATACCCAGTGACCCTTGGAGCAGCGTGTCTTTGCCAACAGCACTCCGAGGCTTTGTATATTAATTAAGTAGCAAATTAATTCATTCACGTTGCAGACTCACAGAGAGCAGAACATACCTTCATTTCATAGTGCCTAATTCCATTATCAACAAGCTAAATTCAGCCCACAGCTTACCTACATGACAGCACTGCAGAGCTCGACCAATGCTTCCTGCAAACATTTAGGGGCATTTTCTGGCCTGATGCGGCTTACAGACAGCCATGGGGCATTTTCATTCCTGTAAGTAAATTTTCCTTCAGAAGCTTGGCAAAGTAAAACCTCAGACATTTTTGGGCTCTTTGCCCAACTTGAGAATGAGGGGCACAAAAAGAGGTTCATTTTTCTCACCAGCTACAAATTTGATTGACACGGAGGGCTGGTCCTTTTAAGCTGAGATCTGGCCTGGGTTCAATGTACTTGGAAGCCTAGTTACAGAAGCATTAAAACAACTTTAACAGAGATTTTGTCAAACTATCAAAGACAAATCAAGAGTGATTTCCCTGATGCCTCTGCTGAACTTGGTAAATTTCATTTATTGACTTCAAGCACTGCGTGCTGGCAATTTTTCTCTCTGTCTTTTCCTCCAGAGGAATTTGACATGATCAGATCTACTCTGAGTTTCACAATCAGATTTCCTTTCCCCTTCCTCTCTCCTCCTTTTCAGGGTGCTTTGTGTGTTGCTACCAGGTATGCAATATGTGTAGGCATTGGTATGTCAGAGACGAAAGATGGGCCAAGTTCAGAAGCGTGCCTGACCAGAGCAAACTCAGTAGCATTCTTTAATCTGTCCTGCACTTTCCTTGGCTTGTATCACATCTACAGGACTGCCTAGGTGAATCAAGCTTGGCTTTTACAGGACCTCAGTTTGATGTATGGGACTTCAGCCTGACATATGGGACTTCAGCTGGATGTAGTTGCAGTGTAATGAACTGCAAGTTCATGGGATGGCGGACGAAAACGAAGTATGGCGTGGAAGGGGGTATATGTGCATGTAAGTGTCACATTCAGGCAATACTGATCAACCAGAGGATATGTTCCTTCAGGAAAAAATGGACATCATGTTGTTGGGGACACTGGTTTTTGATTCATGTGCACTAAGTCAGAATAGGGTTGTCCAAAGGATTCCCTGCAGTACCAGAAAGACTCATAGGGGTTCATCTGGGTCCAGAGGCTCTGTTTTGATGTCATACTAATTTTTAATTTGCATGGCACACACATCACACTGATAATCAGTGATACTTGTCCCCTGGCCCTGAGGAAAGCAGAGAAACACATGTGTGGCTGCCAGGCTCATCTTCTGGGAGAGAATTGTTGCAAGAACAAAGGTACCCCAATGTCCCCGACCAGTTTTCTGGGGTTTGCGAGGGTAAAACTCAGTGTGACTGACACAGCTTGGCACATTCCTGGGAGTTTGCAAGGACTTTGAATGAAACTCAAGTGAGTCTCAGTGGTTCCAGCTCTGCAGTGCACTGGTACCAACATAGACTTCAGTATGCACCTCAGCCTTGAAGGAAACACTGTCCCACACAGTACAACGCAAATACGTTTTTAAAGCCAGCAGCAGTCACTCAACAACCATTGTCAGAGCAGAAACAGACCAAGCTCCTCCCATGTAGAGCCTTCCCCAGCTCCAGTGCACGTGCAGAGATGTCCTGGGGCTTCTTAGGAAAAACATGCAATGGCAGCAGCAAAGGTACAAGAGGTTCCAAGCGCCCAGAGGCACCCCAGGGTGAGAACAGGCGTTGCCCTCACTGGCAATCCTGTGTCACCACTCGTGACAATCTGAACTGAAATGTGGTCCTGGAAGAGTTTTCTCCGAAATGCACATCCCTCTCCCTCATCCCATGGGCTGCATAGAGCTGTGGACAGCAGGGCACTGCTCATCCTCTGCAGCTGCAACAGGTCAGGATTTACTGTGCCTCTGCTTAGAGCAAGCCTGGCATATATGTCCTTGGTTCTGTCCCCCTCCCGGAGGAGAAAACCAAAGCTAAGCAAGATTCAAGTGATGTGCTCAGAGTCAGACTGTGATTCAGTGATCAGCTGAGAAAGCAGACATGCTGTGCTAGCCACTATTCCTGTTTGTTCCAAGTTAATGTGGATGGATTTATTCAGCGCATATTTATTTCAGAGTTTCTTTTTCATGACATTTCCTCAATTTCTTGACTTACAGTTTTCATTATTGTGAAATTTGATTACAGAACCAGGCAAAATCGCAGAGCAAGGCATGTTTCCACCATGCAATTTCACTCTAAACCAGCCCCCTTTCAGCCTGAGGATTGCGCGGAGAGAGGATCGATTCTGAGTTTGCCAAGTGATATGATCATGAAATAATATTCTGATTTTATTTGGACCCCACCAAGAGTATTTCATGCACTTGAAATGCTTACTCCTTTCTTTTTCTCCTCTTTTCCCAATGGAATAGTGAAATAACATGAGCATGAGGGAAAACCACTTCTGACTCCTCAGTAGTGGAAGCTACTTTGTCCTTAGCTTTCTGCTTCTTTCTCAGTGTGTGTTAGTACAGATATTCCCTGATCAAAGCAGCGTAGGCAGGATACAGAGATTCTCACAATGTCAAAATGTAGCATGCTGGCCTGGAGCAACTCTTCAATTTTTCACATTTATGTGACACTATGAAAGTAAATAAAAACCATGATTTTATCTTGTGCCCTAGCAGCTAGAATTTACATGAACTTACAGAGGTCTTGAAATCACAAATGCAAAGTGCTTATCATTAAAATAAATCACTGTCACTAAAGCCTAAAACTTAAATAAATGTTGCTTTCTAGAATAGTCTGTCTGGTTATACAATGCAACCAATAAACAGTTTTGCATTCAGTATTCTGTATTTCATATACATTACATCAATCTCTATTTTTATTCTACAATATCACACTTAATATCATAGAGTTACCTCCTTTAACTATGTTTAATTTGGCTTTATGTTTGTTTATTTTCTTTGTCATGTCATTTTTTCCTCTTCTTACTAGTTTTATTTGGCACTTGTATAACCACACTTTGGAAACATTAAGTAATTAACCTTCCTAATACTCCTGGGAGGTACTGTAGACTACATAAGCCTTACCCTGCCTCCCACTTCATGATGAAATAAGCAGGACTTGTCTGATTTGCATAAGGATGAAAGGAAAATCATCTGAGCAAAGACTCAAATCTGGGGATCCTAGTTTGGATTTGTCCCTTTCCCCTTGTACACAGGAGCTATTTTTCAACTGTTTGTCGATCCATATTAAGCAGGAATGGGCAAACTAGGTGGTCACACCCCCTTCCCTGAGCATTGTCATGCATTTGGGGCATCCCCTAGCCAAACACCCATGCTACCATCCCCACCCAGCAGCATCACTGCCTCACAAGGAACAAAAGCTAACGCTGGTACAAGCAATCCTTTTGGCATCAGTATTGCAGGAGTGCCTAGAAATGCAAATGAGAGCAAGGCCTTTTCTGGTGGATACTATGCAAACCTCTATGAAACATGGTCCTTATCTTTAACAGCTCAAAGCCTCTTTAGATGCACCTTCTGGCTGAGTACTGACCCCACTGCTAACTATTAGGGAGCTATCATTCAGATATGGCTTGCTCAGAAAGACAGAATTGGAAAAGCAGTCTCCTCAGAGGATGGCAGGAAGGGTAACTACCTTTGTAACTTTACAGCTGAGATTTGCAATAGATAGGATAATATTGTCAGAAGGAGGAGTAAGAATAGGATTAAGTAAATCAACTAAATCATAGGAACGAGGGCTGCCCCAGGAAGCCAGCTCCCTGGAAGCATAATGGCAGGTCTATACCTCAAGAAAGAGGAGGGCTGCTTTGTGCAACAGAGGGTGGAAATATCAGTGGGAATAGTGAATTCGGGGAAGGCCCTCCAATGCTTCAGGTACCCTGTGTCTTGCCCTTGGGGGCTGTATGGCTCAGAGCAGTGGTGTAGCCACAGGAGCAGTGAAGTCCAAGCACTGCATGGAAGATTGTGGGGGCAAAAGCCTTTTGTAGAAAACCAGCCTGTGTGTAGAGACTGCTCAGCCTTATGAGAGGGAGAAGGAAATGCAGATGAGCTGTGCTGAGGGAGCCCCCAGCACCGTGGCTTGAGCCATGCGCCTGGGCAACCCTTTGCTCGCAACCAAGCTATTTCCACTGTAGGTTTTGCTTCTTGGGATGAGTTTGGCCTCCCTCTTTTGCAAACTCTTCCAGTGAAGTGTGAGTAAGCATAAACATTTCAGGAGCACCCTTTAGCTGCCAAGTCCTTAGGTTTGGCAATCCTCCGTCATTCACTTTTGTGTTCAAGGTATTACAGACCCGTCAGTGAGAAATGTGAGTGCCCTGGTGCACTGCAGCACTGGGACAGGTTCCCATGGAGGATTTCTTACAGTGTAGCTGAGGCCAGAAAGGCTGAGGGGAGGAACAGTGTGGATTCAGGAGGTTTCTTCCAGTGTCATACCTGTGGTGGACTGGATAGCCATGCCTATCCAGCAGTGAATCACAGCAATAACCCTGTGCATGCTCAAGCATTGCTGCCTCATGTGCCAGCATGCACTTCTTACATGCTCATGGCTGCTTAGATTGCATGGAGAGCAATGCAGCATGCTGCCCATGCACTGCTGCAGTGCCACTCTCAGGTCTTCAGCTTCCTAAACAGGAGTCATACCTGCATGAGAAGATTGTTATCAGACTGTTCCCTGTGCTTTTCCCAAAGAGGAGGAAGGCAAACTGTGGATCGCAGGGTTTTGCTGGAATATGCACATGCGTGTATGTGGAATACACAGCTAATAATGGAAAAGCACAGTTTGAAATGCTGTGAAGTAGGCCAGTGGTGGGCTGAAATGTCAGCACTTCTCTCCTTTTTATGTGGTAGCAGAATAAGATTAAATTCCCCTTAAATGCTGTGGTGGCTTCTGCCTTATTAGAGTCTTCTCTCACAACATTTTTTGAGTATTGTGTGGAATCCACTTAAACAAATCCCACGAAATTAAGAGAGCTGTTAGAATAATATGTCTGTTGTGCAGTGGGCTCTGCCTTGCAAAGCAAGGTTTTCCTGTGTGCTTGCAGAGGGAAAGCAGGCACCAGATTCCCTGCTATTCATATTTAAGTACCTCAGAAGGCACCGAGATACTTGCAACAATATTGTATCATACTGCTATTTGAGCAAGGAGAGAAAGAGCTTTGAATAATTAAAATCAATTAAAAGGCTAAAGGATAGGGATTCTTCTTGTCTTCTGAGAACACTTTACAGCAGTGAGTAAATGTTTTCTTGCCTTTCCCAATAATTATCTCTCTCAAACACACCTACCCACACACAGCCATTTGCAGCCACAGCCTCTCCTGGTTTAGAGCTCAAGACGATCTCAAGGTCAGTTATGTGAGCACACAGTACCCATGGCTGGAGCCCTGCACCAGCCCAGGCAATGGGTTCCCAAGGAAGTCCACTCCTGATGCCACAGCCTGGACATCGCTGGAGACCAAAACCTGCACTTGCACATCTGTGCATTCAAATCCTGATGGAAATCTGCAGCTGCTGAATTGGGCTGAAAGTGCCAAAACCAAGGGAAATCCTAGTGCCTCATTTGAAGGAAAAATGACAACACTTTGATGTCTCTGTGTGTGCCTGAGTTGGATTCACAACCTGGGAGCAGTATGGTACAAGAGCACTTTCATCACACCAAGATGCAGTTCAGGAGATTAAGGTCTCTCATCTTAAAAATAAGACTAACAAAACCCAAAACTCAAGTGGAGCCTTGATCTGCTCCATCAGCTGACGTCTCCTCTGACTCAGGGCACCTCCACCTGAACGCCCACTGAGCTCTGCTGTTCCTGGTAATGATGCACCCTTGTGAGGCAACAACGTGCAGATTGCATTATCTTCTGATGAAGTGTCACTCTGAGCAATGATGCAACCAGCATGAGCCCTGAGAAGCTTTCTGCCTCTTCATCACCCTTCTCTCCCTGCTATATCCCTCTGCCACTCCTGAGAGCCCCAACTGTTCGGTTTTCTCTGCTGCCTCATTCACAAACCCCATCACTTCCCATTGCTTCCCATAGCAAGAAATCCCTGGAACAGGCTGACATCTGCCCTGCAATAAAACAGCAGCTTGTGAGCAAGTACATAAAGAGGCCTTTGGATTCGAGTTGGGTTCGGGTTTTGGTTGGATTGGCTTCAGAATATATCAGTTTATTTCTGCTGTGATTTGGGGATCACAAACATCTTTACATCAGCAAACAGCACACAACAGGGTTTGTATCACAGTGAGGAATGAAAACCCAGCTCCTACCTTGGCACTGCCTCAGGAGGGAAGAACAGCCCTGAGCGATCTTACTTATTCCCCAGAAAGTTATTCTAAGTGTTTAATAGTTAACTTAGCCTTTTATAGCTCTTGCTCCCCATCAGCACCTTCTTGCCTCCTTCCCCACTTCATAGCCTAAGTGGTTTAATTGAAACTATGGAAATATTTTTGAAAAACACAGTGAACAAAATGACATCTTTGGTTTTGAGTGAGAATGTTTGGGAGTTCCATTTTCCTGTGGTTTTCACAGAGAAAAAGAAATCTGTTTGCTGTTTTATGGTGGGGTATTTTTTTCCCCAAATGAGGAATATAAGTTTGAGACTCTGTATGAATAGGGAAATAAATGCACCAGAGTATGTTCCAGACAACAGAGTGCAGGGAAAGCTCTTGCACTGCCCAGCAAGGTGCTGGTCACTGTCAGGAGTGGAGGACAGAGGCAGGGTGAGCATTCAGGCTCAGGCTGACTTGTAGGACTGGGAAAAAATTCATCCTCATCTGCCCCTGAGCTTGGCAAAAGCCAGATTTCCATGCAAGGCACCGAGAGTTGCCACAATAGGGGATGGGGCAGCACAATCAGTGTAAATGAATTAAAAAGAGCTGGCAAGAACATTTTCTGGGGTCCGTATTTAAGAAAACATTTTAGCACACGATCCTGAATTGTCCTGTGTGTTCTCGTTGTGTTTGAAAAGCATGTGCACTATCTTTTCCCTGATATTTTTAGCTCAGCTCCCTTAAGAAAGCACAGACAATGCCCTCCCTCCTCCTTAGGTTCCTGGATAGCAACAGCATTGAGTAGTTTTCTGTGGTTCAGATGTGTTTCAAACATGGGACAATTGCCAGGATTTCATTAAGTGAACAACATGTGAATGTAACCACATATAGTACTGCTTACATCCATATAGTGCAGAGTTCCTTTGCATGAAAGCAGATGTTATGGAAACAGCCCAAGTCAAATAAGCAAGGGAAGATTAGCTCCATAATGAGCTAAAAATTAGTTCTGCACCCTCTTAAAGGAATGACAAAAAAAACCACCCCAACATGTTTTCACAAAATAAACAGTGTTAGTGGCACAGACACACGGGCAGGTATTGACAAGTGTAAAGCATTTGCTCTCCCAGTATCCCATATATAAGCATTTTAAAGATCAATTCAGATGCAAGCCTAAATACATCCAAGTGAATCCAAATGGATATAAATTACTTCTTCCAGTGTACAAATCATACCAAGTAAAAATACTCTGAATTTCTTTGCTCCTTAGAACCTGATTTATTATCTGGCTACTAGGGAAGTGCTGTCATCACTGAAGTGTTTAGACAGATTGACATGAACTAATTATAGTCTATAAAATGATTAAGATTGAAATAGCATCATTTTATATATATGTTATTTTTAAAAAAATATATTTGACATATACATACTCCTGCTGTACCTTGTCATTTGCTACACAAGGTATTCCCTCCAGTGTTAATATGGAAACCTCATACACACACACTTTTTCCTCTAAATCTGCCTTAAAATACTCTTCTCCCATAGTTGCGCATCCCTATCCAACAGCAGTTGTGCTCTCGCCAGCAGTGGTGAAGGAAAGTGGCTTGCTATGGTGCAGATCAGCAAGTTATCCATTTTAATTGATAATTCCTTAGTCAGCATTCATCTGGAACCAATGTTGCTCACATTATCATCACGGCTGATTGGAGCACAGGCTTTATGGTTTGATGTCAATGGGGAAAATTAAGGGGTTTATTGGGAAAAGAAGGCAGCCAGAACGAGTTAGTGTTACTGGGCAAGAAGTCTGGGGGCTTTCCCTGTTTTCCCCCATGTTCTATCCCTTCCTGGCTTACTCAAAAGGCACAAAAGGAGGAACTTTAAAGGGAAGTCCCTTCTTGCTTGTCCTCTGCCCATACGGACACTTTCTTCACCCCTCATTCCCCTGTGCTCCATCCAAAAAATATAGTGAGGAGAAATCAGGGAAGGGGCAATGTAACCAGTTTCAAAGAAACTTTTTTCCTCATCAGCAGTGCTGAAATGCTTTGAAAAGGCCTCTCTTTCTGCACAATATGAACAGTCAGACACACTTCTTTAGCTTCGCCTCTCTTCTCCCAGGAGGAGAGAAGTTAAGAACCTGAGAGAGGAGAGATTTTTATAGCTCTTCATTACTTCAAAATGAACACTTTATTTCAAATTTCAGCATATTTTTTGCTCTGGCTTTTTCAGATGAGGCATCGAATGAAAGGACTACTCTATCCATTTTTTGTCTAAACATTTTTGAGGGTGGGGAGTCATTAAAACTTAGATGCATGAGTCTTTGCATTTTGTGATTTGGCTTACATTGAGTAATAGTTATTTGTCTGAGCTAAATTAATGTTGATGGATTTCTTTCATATTTCTTCCTCACTCTGAATAAGATTCACTGAATGTAGCTTTTAAATGTCATTACATATGTGGAGTTAATTCACATCTGCATTTTTGTGCTGGGAGGGGTAACCTATTTTCTGTTTCCACTCTCCGTAGCAGGGCTCACATGTTTCAGGGGCTAGTTCTGCCATTCACTTCTTTCAAAGAGCCCTGATTGGCTTCAGTGGGAGTTAAAAGCACTTCAGGGCTTTAAGAAAGAGGTCTGATCAGTTTTTAAAGTGTTCAAAGCTGAATGGATGTAACTATTATCTGCGAGTTTTCAGAAGTTTCTTTCAGTGACAATATGATCCTCTGTGCACTTAGTGTGATTTTTTTTTTTTTTTTAAAAAAGGATTTTGTATATTGTGGCAATAACTGCAGAGCAAATGCTACCTATAAGGAGCTGAAATCAGTTGTTCGTCCAGCAGAAAATCACAGTCCATCCATGTGAGATGGGAAGCTCAGCTGTGAGATCTCAGGACAGGCAGTCATTCAGCTCCTGGGCACACAGGGAGATGGAGTCCAAGCAATGCTGATTAAGAATCTACAACAACTCAATGTTGTCTGTTCCAACCATGAATTACCCCAGTGACCACCCTGGTCTGACTCCACCAGCCTGTTGCCCTTCTGCTCCTGGTTTCACCGGGGCTGTGCTGACATGGACCTGGCTGGAGGATTAGCTCCTGTTCTCTGGAAATCGCCAAAATGCTTGAAAGATATGGAGAGTGCTTGACAAAGCACCTGGGACTTGGGGGTTTGAAGTATGATAACCATGTGTTCTTCCATGTTCCTGCATTGCCCTTGTGATCCATCACAACACTTAAAAATAAGCACATCTCAGAGCTTAAGTACCTGCAGAAGGCTTGGCATATGGTTAAGTGCTCGGCTGAAATGGAGCAACCATAGAAGTAAAAGCCCAAAACTTAGCTAATGGAAATTGGAATAACGCCACTGATTACAAGGGACTATCCTAATTAGCACCAGCAGAGAGCCAGAGCTTTATGAAGCATAAAACACAGCTCTGCAGTACATCCCACTAGAATCCAGCAGCCTTAACTCTGACCTATACATTCATATTAGTTTGGTTATTCCAGTTGCAATAGTAAAGTGCTGTTAATATGATACAGTGAATATTGAGGCTTACATGTGTGTTTATAAAAAAAAAAATATATTTATCAAACTGACAGCTGACTTCTAGTTAATTATTTATAATTGTGTTTTCTGGAGAATATTATTGAATGCCTGATTTGAGGGGAAAAAAATGCATAACCGTGTTGATTTGTGGCAGAATTATGCATGTGTATGGCTTTTCACATGAAGCTGATCAATATGTGTCATTAGTGTCTACATACATAATTTTTATGGCCCTTTTTAATAGGGTTTGTTTTATGTTTTATTTTGAGATTGCTAATGAAAGACAGCTATTTATTTAGAGGTCAGTGTTAAGCTTGTTGTGATGAAATATGTATTTACTTTCTTTGTACTTGATAAGAATAATGCATGTACGTTTATTATGTCGGCATCATGAGATTTATGACATCCACCACTATTAATGTCTTGGCTTTTCAGTTCTTAGGTTTTGTAAATGAGCTGATAAGTAGATATGCTACTGTTATTCAGCAACCTTCATTGAAAGTCTTAAACAAAATACTTTCATTTTGGAATTTCCCAGGTAATATTCTTAGCTTTTCTTTATGTGTTTGTTTTCAATGTTCCTGCATTTGTTACAAGGAGACACGTCTCTTAGGTTTTTTTCTTTAATTAAAAAGCAAGTTTCA
>JAOEHX010052408.1:0-14383 GCA_025448015.1 Bolborhynchus lineola
AACCTGTGGGAGTTGCATTCTTTCGATTCTCCATGTAGCAAACTGCGTGGCTGATTTACGGCCTAAACCACGACAGCAAGTTACCCTAATATCATGTATTGTGTAAGATAAACTCAGACACAGCTTTAGTTGTTCCAATTGATTCAACAGTTTTTCCCTATTAATGACAACGATTTCTATGTAATATAAAAATTAATCAGATGATCTTAGAAATTTGCAAGATGAACTTTTAAATTAATTAGTCCAGAATTTTACATTGCTGAGATGGAGCCGTAGTGCTAGAAGAGTAGATGTATATGCAGCAGTTTAAATAATCAGAGTGGTTCACAGTGTGTATGTAAAGTTGCAAAATAGTCATCGTAAGGAAAACACATGTTTGAAGAACACTTAATGTTTATTATCCTATTATTTGAGTAGTTTTGAAAAGCTCTTTTCATGGCTATAGAGTGTTAAGTAAGAAATATGATAATATTTTTCCTTAGGCAGATTGTGTTCTTATCTGCTGACTTGCAAGAGGCATGGGATGAAATGTCCAAGCTGTTCTAGCTGTCATAGCTACATAATACCACCTTGAAGTACATTAATATTCTTTCTGAGCTTTTCCACTGCTCTCCACAGAAACCCTCCTATTGCAAGTTGTTTTCAAATAAAAGAAGGAGCTCGAAGAACCCTTAATCTGCAGGGCTGTGCAATGCTGCTTTAGAAATGTTGCAGAAGGGGACAAGAAAAGACAAGAAATTAAAACTAACTGATGTGGGTAAACTGTGGAAATTCATACCTCATGAATTCCATAGACTCAATTTAATCAGCCCTGTGGTCTGCTTAATTAAGCTGCTGTAAATCCTAGTATATGCAGTATGAGGGATATTTAGTAAGGCTAAAACTAGGAATTCTTGTTTCCCTAGACTCTTTCTACAGTCACAGGAGAGAGAAAAAGGCTTTTCCAAGAGAACAACTGGGTCTGCAGGTACACTGAACTCATGAAAAGATGCTGAAAGAGTGATGTCCCTTGCTTCAGTCTGCCTGCTCCCTCCAGCTAGCTCTTATATTCACTGGGCTTTCCCATCAGCTAGATCAGCTTTCGAACACAGAAGAGAATAATGCTGTATTTTTCTTAAGGGTATGTCTGCTGCCAGCCTGGTAGCTGAACTTGTACATGGGGTGACCTGGCCTTGCCTAGGTAGGGGCTGCATTCACAGGATGATGAGCAGTACCTTGAATCATTGAACATCTTCAAAGAACTGTGTGCCTTATAGAGCACCACCGTGATTCTGCATTATGTATATATACATATGCACCTGTATACATACACAGATACATGTCAGTATGTATATATGCCTGTTTAAACACTAACTATAGAGACATGCATACACCTATGTTTTCCTAAGAAGGGGTTGAATAAATGTATTAAAATCACTCTGAGGCCATTTGTTTAAAAAACTGTTGCTATGGCTGCAGTGGCTTTTGTCTATGGTTATTTAAAAATAGGCTTGTGCCAAATGAAGTGACAGAAGGATGTGTATCTTTGTGCAGTCAAATTGCCACTGGCTGTTGGTTCCGTTTTGCTTACTATGACAAAGGACAGCATCTCTTTGGTGTCCTGGGTGACCAAGTCTGGAGCTCACTACTCAGCCTGCTTCAGGAAGCTGTGACTCAACCAGCCAATCTGAAACTGTTTGCTTGAGAAAGGAGGTGGATGTGTGTCATTTCCTTGCATAAACACATAAGCACAAAGGCACATAATTCCTTTCTCATAGTGGGATTTTTTTTCTGTTTTTTTTTAATGAGATGGCATATCACTTGGGACCTACAATACAGTACAGACTGCATAGGAAGGCCAAGGTTTCTGACACGAAAAGACTGAAGGGTCTGAATTTTTTAATGGTCTTCATTTGAACTCCCAAAAAAATACAAGAGGCACCTGAAATGACAAGGCACTGAACAATGTTGTTCTTGGATTACACAGCAAGAAAGCGGTTAGTGAGCCTATCAAACAAGTCACGAAACTTAACTTGAGAAGCATGGGAAAGAAATGTGGCATGGGGTCTGGAGCTGAAGGGACAGCAGCAGAAGTGACGTTAAGTAACAGCAAGTGCTTGGCAGACATTAAAGGAATACTTGCTTATCTCTATGAGGTAGTTCAGCTTCCCAGAAAGAAACATTGCAATGGTCTGATATTAGGTATTATTTTTGTTCTTTTTGTTTTCTGTCTTCTGGGAAATCAACTCACTTAGTGGCATAATCACAGATTTGAACAGTATGATCTGTGTCTGACGGGTCATAACAGTATTTCCAACGCTCTGTTCATTGCTTTGTTTCTCTCCAATTCATTTACTTTCTTACACAAGCACATGCAAGTAAAAGGAAAAAATAAAACAATAAGAAAGGGAAAAGAGAACAGACGTTCAGACTTCAGAGATCCTAACACAGCTGAAGAAGCCCTGAGTACAAATCCTGAAGCGAATATCATTCATTTCTTCCCCCAGTATTGAAAACATTTATGAACAGCATGCCATTTTTCACTTGCTTGCAAAGTCCAGACCCAAGAACTGTGCCATTAGTGAGGTGCATAGTGCAGATCACTGTAGCATATTAGCAGAAGTCTGCACGCTTGTTCATTTGTAGATTGGAATCTGGGTTTTGCCCACAGAAAGGGAAGGTGAAGTTTTGAGGCTCATGCTCTGCTTGGGATAACAGAAGTTTTAACCTCTTTGGAGGAGGAAGACTAAATAAGAAGTCCATCCCAAGCCACCAGTCTTTGTGGGTCATTATTGATCTGGTGCTCTGCACAGACCCTCAGCTTCCCTAAGAGTCAATGGGTAAATGTTGTATGCAGCAAACAGATCCCAATCCCAAGAGACCCTCTCTGCTATTTTGGACCAACTCTGACACAAGTCTGCCAAAAAAATATTTGCAAATGTTTCCATAGCTGTGTCTTTGTAACAGGCTCATTAATTATCCCCCATGTTATTTTCAGAACAGTTCTAGTGTTTTTCAGACTTTGCCTCTCCATGCTGACATTTGTGCTACAGAGACCAGGGCGCTGATGCCCATGAGCTCCATCTGGGCAGACTCTTGCTCAGGTGACCTCTCTGGAGAGGCAGACTCTCCATTAAGCAATCACAATGGATCAGAACCAAAGGTTTTGCTTCCAGGAAATTCAGAAGTAAAACATGCTATACCTGGGCAGAGAAGACTGCCAGAAATGCTGCTTTATGCCTATGAAATTAGGAGAAATTGACTTGTCTTGATTTTATGGATTAAATTCTTGGATATAACTTGGACGGTGCATCTCTAGTGTGTACTACATAAGTACATATGCCACCATATACATGGAATATATTGCACTATGATATGTTTAAGTGCTGACATTAAAATACTCGTACTAGCTAAAGGTGTTATATATATATTTTTAGAGTTGCTCATCTTCATAGTTACAATCAGTAGTTGTATTTCTTATTCAAAACTTTAAAATAATGTTGTGTTTTCATTTCTAGTCCTGACATTATTTGTTGACTCATCTGGCTTTTCCCCTCTGAGATGCACCTAAACAGGAATTCAAGTAACAAGGATTTGTTCAAATCACCTACTTTTTGGCAACAGAGGTATAAGCATGATATGAATAAATTCCTTAACAACTCCGAACTTAAGAGACAGGGATAGAGAGATCAGAAAGATAGTACTTAGTTGGTGAGGGTTAAAACTGGTTTGACTAGAAGGTATCTTTCTATCCACAAGAAAGATACTATCTGTTATCAGAGACTGATGCACCAAGTAAGTTTGTATCGGTGATAGTCTGTGATCATAGTGCATCAGCATTGGTATACCTGTTAGTTACCATCAGGTGTAAATACTAAAAAGAAATTAAATCTCTTATCTGGGAAGAAATATAGCAGAAACAGAACATCTCCCCCAGGGTGCTGGTACAAGGTGGAGTAAACCTGGCACTTCCATAAATAAGTGTTTAGGCCTCTATAGTCTGAGCTTAAGCTTCATTCTCTTTGAGTAAATAGCACAGGACCTGGGTCTGAGCACTGCACAGGATCATCTTCATCACTAAGGCACTAGTTTACTTCCTGTGTTCAGAGATAGCAGGGTCAGAATTGCTCCTACAGGCCACTTGGTCATAGCCATGATGTCCTGGGCAATATGAGAGCTGTCTTAAATGCTCTTAATGCCCCTCACAGAAGAATGTGCATACAACACGTTCTTCAGTATGATGCTGTATTCCACATTTTGAGAGAAAAGAGTGTATTTTATTCCTATGAAAGCAAGTGCTGAGGTCCCTTTCTTGGTGTGGTGCAGATTATAGGTCCCAAATTAATGGGGACCCAGGCTAGCAGCTCTAGGAAGGAGTCTCATTGCCTCATGTGGGTGAGGTTTATACCTGCTCTTCCTCTAGCAACCTGGTGATCCTGGATTACACACTGAGGGCATACGCCTTTTATAAAGAGCCCAAGTACCCAGAACTGATGGTGGATTTCTCTGTGAGCTATGGGCATACATTGCTGTGACAATGAGACACTTCCATCAGCTCCTGAGTATGTAGTGCTTCAGGAATGACAAAATCTGTTGACAGAATGCAGCCAACACAAACCACAGGTCTACATCTCAACCCAAACTGTGTTGTTCAACCTTAATAGGGAATTATATAATTTATTCATAAAGCACTGTATGAGCCCTAGGAGGAGTTATTAGTTATGGGATTGAGCAAATACACTACTGTTGACTTGTTTTTTTGGCCTATCAATTCCTCTGTTAGTTACCGAAATCTTAAAAGCCCAGTAGAGCCAATTGGGGTTCCTGAATATTATCTTTGTTCCCCTGAAGTCAGGGTAGCAAGGATAGATGGCTGAACCACAGGCAGCACTTCCTCTGCATAGGTCTATGTCTGTATGTATGCATATGTATGTATGCGCACATGGCTGGACTGACAAATACGAACTATGTTCTGGTTTATATTGCAAATAAATGTTGCAATACTGCACCACTTAGAGTGATATTATAGTATCCCATGCAGACAGTATTTGGCAAGGATCAATAATCATGTTAATTAATAATGGCTAAAACCTCTATAGACTTGTTTTCCAAGGATATCAAAGTACTTGGCAAGCATGGGACTATGCTGCTATACTATCCTATTGACTTTGCTTGAAATGTTTATGCAGAAAAAGGTATAGGAACATTAGCCTATTTCAACCCAATGAAAGCAGAAAAGGTGAGTGAATCTTCATAGTTTATTTCTGGAAAGGACCTGGCACTCCTGGCTTGACGGTATGTAATACTGGCAGTTCATTTCATTCTTTTCTTCACTTTTAACTTCAATGAGACAAGGCTCCTCCTCAGGTCTACCTCTCAGTGCTTTTGATTTTCTTCTGGATTAGACCACTAGCTTTCCCAAGTTAAACCACTATTCAAGATCTCTATCTTCACACTTGACAGTGTGTTTGAGTAATCAAAAGCAAAAACCATATCACTATAGTTTTAGGTGATAGAAATTGCTGTATGAAGGCATGATTAATTAAGCTGTTCCAAGCATCTTCTACCAGTATATGACACTGTCTCCTTTCCTCTCACCAACCTGTGTAACACCTTTCCTAAGAAATTATTTTTGCTGCTGTAGAATCAAAACAAGTTCTTAGAGAGTGGAAAGTCAATGAAAGAAGCAAACTACAGTTTATTAATGAGACATTTGTGAAGGTGAAGGAATGACCAGTTTTTCCGGTTTCCAAAATCATCCTCAAACTGATCCTCAGATCTGGGCCAGCCAAAATTGTTTCATATGCAGGTTTCAGAGCAATGACTAGGCACAGCCACACAAAGCCAGTAATATAGAAGAAAATCAAAAGAACAATTACATAACAAATCATAGAAACATTGAAAAAATCAGGTTGGAAGCGACTTCTAGTTGCCATCTAATCCAGCTCTTCACCCAAAGCAGGGCCAGCTACATGGGCTGCTTTGTGCCTTACCTAGCTTTTTGCTGTCTTCCAGGATACAGATGTCCCATCCTCTGGGCAGGCTGCTTGCCCAGTGCTTGCTTGTCCTCATAGTGCATTTTTCCCACCCTTTGTTGCTGCCAAGGTAGTTCTAAATTTTTGCTCATTACAGTTACGGCTATGGGAACATTGCTGGTGTAACATTTTCTCCCGGAGCCTTTCTAGAGCACCTGCTTCATTCACCTTGTTGCAAACAAAAGCCAGGACAGATGCTCAGGGAAAGAGCTGAAACCCCAAAGCTCACAGTGCTGAGGCCCTTTTTCAGAAAAGAGGCCACCCATGTTCTTCACTTGAGGAGGGAGACAGGAAAAAGCATTTGGAGAAGAAGCAGCTTCCTTAAACTGCTTCAGGAAAACCTGTCCAGAGACAATATTAAAAATGCATGGGTGGGGTGAGAGAGAAAGAATTCTTATTTATGTATAAAGTTACACATGGAGACAATGTCCAAATTACTGAAAAAAAAAAGAGTCTATGTGTCTCTCTTTTCCTGACTTACAATAGCATGTGTTTAGTATTACGGATAATCCATTACAGGAGCCAAAGCTAACATCTTCCAAAACATCAGTTGTTGGGTTTTTCTTTTAAAGTTCAGCTAAATTCTAGCACTTCAAACCAACTTAAACACAGGAAAAAACCCCCAACACAAGCCAAAACAGAAACCCCTCTAAAAACAATTTAGTTTCCTGTAGTTGAAACAACTATGTAATTGGATTAGCAATCAGGAAAGTTCAAATTGGTGAAATTTTGCATGAAGGAGCAAAACAAATTATATTTTAGCCTGGAGTAAAAAAATATTGTAAGAAATGTAGTGCTTTTTTTTTCCATTACAAAAGAACAACCCCATAGATCTCATCTAGAGGAGTCTTATTGTAACTTAAGGAGACAAACCTAAAGACTTCACGTGATGATGTATCATGTGCATCCAGCAGCATAGAGCTGTCACAGGATAGTTGGGTGCAATGAAAAGTGGCTAGAGAGGGTGTCTTTGGAGGCTTTGCACAGTTCTTATGTCCCAGCGTATGACATTCCAGTCACTGAGGTGGTTGTCTGTGGGGTTTATGTGCTCAGCATGCTGAAGTGAACAGGTGCTGAAAGCAGTGAGTCATGAAGGAGAGATCGGAGCAGTTCATGCCTCCCCATCCTGGCTTTTCAAGCAGTGTCGACAACAGACCAACGAGATGGTAGGGCACATATATGTTTCCCAAATGGCTTAAGTTGCTTGTCTTTAACACAAACCTCTTTTCGTTTGTGGAATAAGGGACTCCACTTTTAACACGATCACTTCAAACAAAACTGCTGGGAGCTGTGAGTGTGTGTATTTTGTTTTGGGCTTTCTGTGGCATTGTGGGTAGGAACAACATAAAAAGGAAAGATGTAGAAGTGGTGCATTAGGAGGATTTTTTATGTAGGGGAGGACATAAAGCTAAAAGGGATGCTACTTTCCCCCAGATCAGTTCTCCCACATCCTCTCCGCTCCGATGGCCTTCAACTCTCATCTGGCTTGCAGTGACAGTGACCATGCTGTGTGCCCTGCTGTCAGGATCTGTTTATGAAACACTATAGAATCATAGAATAGTTGGGGTTGGAAAGGACCTTAAGATCATCTAGTTCCAACCCCCTGCCATGGGCAGGAACACCTCACACTAAACCATGTCACCCAAGGCTATGTCCAGCCTGGCCTTGAATACCACCAGAGATGGAGCATTCACAACTTCCCTGGGCAACCCATTCCAGTGCCTCACCACCCTTACAGTAAAGAATTTCTTCCTTACATCCAATCTTAACTTCTCCTGTTTAAGTTCTAACTCATTACCCCTTGTCCTATCACTCCAGTCCCTAATGAAGAGTCCCTCCCCAGCACCCTTATAGGTCCCATGTGGGAGCATCCTATAGGCTCCCACTATGGGAGCATGTGGGTAGGACAGGCTCAGTGTCCCTGGTCTGTTCAGCCAGGACCAGTCTTCTGCCATGGTCGGCAGTTCGGGACTAACAGAGCAGGATTCTTTTCTCATATATGACTTGCCTAAGAAAATATAGTACTTCTATTTATTGTTGATACAGAGGTTTTCTTGAGTAAATTTTTTGTCTTAAGGACTAAAAGTCAAAGGTCGGAACTCAGTGAAACACCTTCTAATGTCTGGAGAAGGGGATCGCTAAGAGCAAGAGCCATGATCCCCTTCAGGATTCAGCTCTGGAAGGACAAAGAAAGCACAAAGTTGGTGGAGTATCAGCACCTCATCCCTTGTTCATCCGAGGACAATTAGTTCCATGTAGTTTAAAGCTGGCAAACTGAACAAGAAACAAAAAGGTTCCTTAATTAAAGCCTGAGAAATTCAGTACGGACTCAGTGCCACCCAGTGTCAACCAGAGCTCCCATTCATCCAAGCTTGTTTTCCTGTAATTTGTTTTATTCCACCAAAATACAGCATAACAAATGACCTTCTCAGGCAGCACAGGTAAATAACCATAATTCCACAGCATGGCATTTGCAAATGAAACATTATCAAGGTCTCCTTGGGCAAAGAGCAACCCAAGTAGTGAGGAGACAACTTCTGGCTGTTTCATGAGCAGAGCAATTTTTTTTTTTCATTAATCTAGCAGAATGAGGAAAACGTTGAACTGTTGACTTGGCTGATACTAACATTGTCCAGGCTGCCAAACATTTAGCAGCTGATAGCTCATTTGTACAGCTGCTTTCATCTGGTGGGTGCAGTAATATTTCCAGAGTTTTAAGGGAAAGATGGCCAGATCCAATTCCTGTTATATTTTCAGAGGCAGGAGAAACAAGTGACATCAAACATGGGCATATCGTTCTTCTACACAT
Organism: Bolborhynchus lineola; assembly: GCA_025448015.1. Classification (NCBI taxonomy): domain Eukaryota; kingdom Metazoa; phylum Chordata; class Aves; order Psittaciformes; family Psittacidae; genus Bolborhynchus; species Bolborhynchus lineola. The sequence continues at coordinate 8,824 of JAOEHX010052408.1, forward strand.
AAGGCTCTGAGAGAAAAAAAATTAACTTTCAATGTTTTTTGAACAGGATGGTTCAGTTAATCTCCATCCAAGGCAAAGAGAGAGGAGGAAAAATTTTACTACAGATCACCGCTTCAATGGTGAAGACTTATTTCTGCAGAAGAGCCACCTTGCTGTGATATTTGCTCATCTCCCCAAGCTTGGCCCCTGGGTTTTACCTGTTCACACCTTCCTTGCCATTCAGTTCTCTCCACCTCTCATTCTCTATCTGAAATTCAGAAAAAAAATGCTTTTCACAGCTGAAGGCCTGGCTGCTCTATAGGGGTGTTTGTGTTCTGTAAAATATTAGAGACTTGATCTCGTCTATGGTTATAATATTATTTACCCTGCACTTGCCTGGACACCATTTCCTTGTGTTATGTACTCATACTTTGCAGTGGGGACTTGCATACACTTAGTGAGGTTGTGTTAGGAGATTAAAAGCAGCAGGTTTATAATTCTTACTGTTTCTCAAGTCCGGTTGTGAATCTCCCTATTTTTCCCATGCAGGCAGAGACACTGTCAGATATAAAGTTTTACCAGGACTTGTGCATTTGATTAGGTAGATTAAATAGGCACAAAGATGAAATTTGCAGTGATCTTCCTGAGAGGCTGAGCAGTGGATAGAAACAAGAACCTCCTTACCAATTCTGAGGTCTAATCACTTTCACTCGTTAGTGTTTTAGAGGCTCAGATGGCAGACAAAGATGCTAGAGAAAAAACAACCTATACAAAACTGTTATGAGGGTCCACTGAGTGCTCTGCCCAGTCTTTAGATATTTCTGAGATAAATGGTGGGACACAGACTGGTAGGAGCCAAAGCAAGGATTAGCCATAGTGTGAGGGACCCACATGAGAAGCTGCAAGCAGAGAACAGACAATTTCAAATTCGCATCCAGGCTACTCACTGTCCTGCAAGAGGTGGTGCAGGTGTGAGAGCTATTCACACCCTCTACCTTTGAGGCTGTTAGACCATGGCTCTCCAACAGTGAGATGTCAAACCTGTACATAAGTAGCCTGTTATAAAGTACTTATTTAAGTGCCAAAATAGTCTTTATTTCCTTCACCCACCTCTTAGAAGAACACCAAGCAGCGAAACTAGCTGGACCAGGGTCCCTGTATGAGCATTATGTCCTTCACCTTCACAGTAAAACCACAGGGATGTGACAAAAGCAGCACTCACCAGTTCTGATTTTGATCACAGCACAGCCTGGAAGCAAAGCAAATAATGGCACTCCCACACTGAAATGTGTAATTGACCATTGATTTATTCTATACAAGAGCTGTGTGAACACATCCCACAAGCACAGAAGACCCCCTCAAAGCAATCTTCCCCATAGGCATGTCATCAATACGATCACAGTTTGTTTCACAAATAAGCTTGTGTTCAAAACATAAATGACAGCTATGTCAGAAAGTCCATCTATCACAGTGTTCTCTCTGACACCAACAGGAAGCAGATTCCAGGGGGAAGAGGTAAGAAACACAGCAAGTATTGTACTGCTTATACCCTGCTTATGCCATCCCAGCCCTGCAACTAGTGCTTTAGTGACTGTTAGCTGTAGCTAGTGTCTGAAAAATGTTATTTAATAGCCCTCAATGGACTTCTTTTCCCTGAGTTTGTTTAAACCTATGTAGGCTTTTGGTCTCCACAGCATCCTGCAACTATGAGTCATGATTCAGTTATGCATTGTGTGAGCAAGTATTTCCCTTTGTTTATTTTAAAATAAATCTGCTACTAGCTCTGCTCAGTAGCCACCCTTCGGTTCTCATGTATTACAAATAACGTCCTGCTGTTCCTGAGCAACCTTCTCCACACCTGCTGACTGTAAAACCCTCTTTATTGCCCCCCCTTTAATAATTCATAGAATCATAGAATAGTTAGGGTTGGAGAGGACCTTAAGATCATCTAGTTCCAACCCCCTTGCCATGGGCAGGAATGCCTCACGCTAAACCATGTCACCCAAGGCTCTGTCCAACCTGGCCTTGAATACTGCCAGGGATGGAGCATTCACAACTTCCTTGGGCAGCCTATTCCAGTGCTTCACCACTCTCAAAGTAAAGAATTTCTTCCTTATATCCAATCTAAATTTCCCTTGTTTCAGTTTGGACCCATTACCCATTGTCCTACCACAGCAGTCCTTAACAAAGAGTCCCTCCATAGCACCCTTGTGTCTTTCCTATTTATTGCTATTTAGTCCCCCTGGTATGAGGACCTGAACAAGATCAGTGCCCTTAAATGCATTCCAATATTTCTTGTGGTACCACAGGGGCAGAATAGCCTGGTGTCACCCATGAATGCCAGCGAGATCGGAATTAGGCAGTGGCTGTTATACCATGAGATACAAGCTTGCTTTCAGTATTTATTCCTGGCAGAAACAAACTGAACAGAGGATTTATTTGGCTCTGATGGTAACTTCTGTTTGAGGAGGCTACTTCACATTTTCCTGCAAGAAGGATTAGACCTTGCCTGCTTTGTGAGCTTTCTGGCTGGACCCCAAGTCAGACCTGTAAGCTCTTCTTGCAGCTTCGTGCTTTCTGAGGAGCATGTGTCTGAGCCAGTAATGATTCTTATGAAGTGGATGGATCACTTGATGACCCAAAGGTAAAAGTACCCATGAAAAGATGAAAAAAATCACCAAGCACTTCAGGATGGTGACAAATGCAGGAAGACTTGCATCATCTATTTCTAAATGCACCAGCTTTCATACTTCATTTTGCTATACTAAATTTAACCACAGCAAAACTGAGCTCAACAGGGCTCACCAACTGAACAGTGTGTACAGAAGTGTGTCTCCTGGCTAAAATAAACCTGCCTTGACTTTGTTTTGTTCAGTAATGAATCCTTGAAGAAATTAGTCCAAATTACAGCTCAACAGATTATCTCAGAAGAGATAATTGATGCCCAACATGGCTCTGTTTGGCTTTGAGTTATACAAATATAAGATTATGGAACTTTATGGTGTGGAAATGTTATTGAAACCACACATCCATTTGTGTGGTAACTGGAACAGTATTTGGCTCAGAAGGTTTCTAAAAGAATGGAATGAACCTCAAACAAAACCAGAAATTGTTTAGTGTGATAGAAAACCAGCTTATTACCCAACATGGGGCGAGGATTTGTTCATTAGAACAAGCAAATGCTTGCCATGTTTGTTGGCATCTCATGACCAGTAAACAAACTATAAATCTTCTTTCTAAACAGTTTGACAATGTAGTTTGAAATGAATGAGACATGGGACTGACCCCATCGGGGTGGTGTAAGATAAGGTTATACAAAAGGAATGCGATGGAAGTGCAGAAAAATGTCTGGCCACTATGCCCAGTGTTTGTGCCCCTGTGAGGCAGCAAGTTTAACAAAGCCGGTATTTTTTTTCACTCATTACTATTACAGCCAGACAGATGAAAGCACGAGGATAAAAACATGAACGTATTAAAAACTTATGAGTACTGGTAGCTGTAGATGAGCCTTCACAATTGTCAGAGGTCAGGTAGCACAAAGTAAACTCCTAATTCTGCTTACCAGGGACTGACAGACTCCAGGCCTGAACTTCAGCAAAGGAATTTATTCTACCAAAGTGATGGATTGAGGTTACTTTTCAGCACCAAGATCACAGCAGTGAGATAAGGAAATACAAGGGGATCTGTTACTTGTCACAAGTTTATCCCTCTGGACCACAGTGTTGCTATTCCTAATTTGCAACAGTGCAAACGTGAGCTGAAGATGATCACTGCTGCACGAGTGCTTGTGTAAATAAAATGTGATATGTTTCACCAGCTATGTCAACAGTGAGCTCCTCTTCTATCATCTTGGTGATTCCCTATGGGGCCAAATTGGGCACAAGGTCAGAAGTGATCTGTGGTGCCTTAGCAGGTCTCCTGCTCCAAACATAATGATCTCTAATGGTGAAAAGCCAAGAGCCACAGACTGATCTACAGCACTGCCTGGGTATAGTCCCATTCCCAGAACTCCATCATGGTCTCTGAGATGCCACCACCATACCACAACTACAACCTTTTGGTGTATTTTAGCTGGGCTGGCAGGCCACTGATGAAAACCTCACTGGAGAGCTGTTCTTTGCACTTGTGACCCTTTCATGAAGGATGGCGTACTTTGGCAATCTTGGAATCTTCCCTGTGGCTTCCTAGAAGGAGCCAAGAGAGTTCAGATGCGTAGTGATGTGCCAGCTAGAGATTCTCATAAAAAAAATATGTGAAAACATCCTGTCTTGATTCACCTAGAGGGACACAGAGTGACTGAGAACAGAAAGAGGACCTAGAAGCAGAGCTCAACTGGTTTCTTCTGTAAGTTGGTGAAACTACCCCCAAAATTGCATTGATTTCTGCACTTCTTGCTCTCCAGCCTTCCCAGTTTTGCTCAGCCTTTCTATGCACTGTTAGCCTGTGACTCTGGGCAGAAGAAGAGGAACTTTGGTTTTCCAAAAGGCAAGAACGCACTGCTCAGTGCTGGGAACTGAGCATATTGGCCCTGATCCTGTTCCTGGTGAAGCTGAAGCAGTGTTAAGACACATAAAGTAAGGCATATCTAATAAAAGCAAGGAAAACTGAAGTAGCTTCTACTCTGTACTGAACTAGAAGTGGCAGGTATAAAAACTGTGGCTCCACAGCCTAAGCTGTGAGAAACCTACAATGGGCTTACAACTCCTACTCTTTAGCAATGGAGAAATGGAGATGATGGAACTCAGAATCTTGTGTGGGAGAAGCAAAACAGTAAGCAGGACTAGAACCCTAAACTTCCAGAAAGCTTATTTCAGACTCTTCTCAGGTCTACTTAAGGAATCCCATGGGATAGGGCTGTAGAAGAGAAGGGAGTCCAAGAGAGCTGATCAGTATTTAAGCACCACTTCTCCAAGCCCAAGACCAGTGTGTCCCCATGATGAAGAAATCAGGCGAAGGGGTCAAGAGACCTGCATGGATGAGGAGGAAGCTCCTGGTAAATATTAAATTTAGGAAAGAAATTTATGGGACGTGTTTAAAAGGACAGGCCAAGTGGGAAGACCATAGGAACATTGTCAGGGCATGTAGGAATGCAGCAGGGAAGGCCAAAGCCCACTTAGAATTTAGCCTAGCAAAGGACATCAAGAACAAGAAGGTCTTCTACATCAGCGGAAAAAGAATGTAAGTGAAAATGTGGGGCTTCTCCTGAATCAGATGGGTGTCCTGCAAAACAGAAGACACAGAGAAGATGGAGTTACTGAATGACTTCTTTGCATCAGTCTTCACCACTTTTCTGTGATTCTGTGAGAAAGATGATGGCCACACGCAAAGAGTTGTGGTCAATGTCTCAATGTCCAGCTGGAGACCAGTAACGAGTGGTGTCCCTCAGGGACAGGTGTTGGGACCGGTCTTGTTCAACAACTTTGTTGGTGACATGGACAGTGGGATTGAGTGCACCCTCAGCAAATTTGTTGATAACACCAAGCTGGGTGGTTTGTTCGATACGCTGGAGGGAAGGAATGCCATCCAGAGGGACCTTGACATGCTTGTGAGGTGGGTTGATGCCAACCTGATGAAGTTTAAC
>JAOEHX010052408.1:17813-39359 GCA_025448015.1 Bolborhynchus lineola
GTGACATGGTTTAGTGTGAGGTGTCCCTGCCCATGGCAGGGAGGTTGGAACTAGATGATCTTAAGGTCCTTTCCAACACTAACTATTCTATGGTTCTATGATTCTATGATCTGCTAACCCCACAGCGAAAATGATCATATTGCTTGTACAGCTGGAACACACTAGCCCTCAGGACCAGGAGACACAGGATCAGCAGCAGAGGCATCTCCCAGTAAAGGTGGGCTCTGCAGCCCTGGCTGAAGGATGCACATCTCTCAGGTGTCCATGCTCTCCTCTCTGCAATATGTGCTCTATCATCCCAGCAGCCCACCAGGCTCACTCACATCTCACTGCATACAAATGCCCTGAATCCTCTCTTCAAAAGTGACTCAGTGCAGGTTCCCACATACAAATGTTTGCTTTTATGACACCCCTGCACAGCTAGCCATTGGTTATTAGTGCCAATGGCAAAAAATGGACTTTGCAAGCCTACATAGAAATGGTTTGGTTGGAAAGTCCTGCTGCTCACCAACCTATTTTAATGAAAGCAAACAACTAATGAAATACTGTGCTGTGAACTTCATGCTGGCTCTGGACTGATCCACAAACAATCACAAGTCTGAGTCTTTCTGCCCTGCGTGGCTGAAGGCGGCATTGCCCCCACCAGCTGCATCCTTGCTTCTGGCTGAAGGTCCAGTTCACAGACCTTTTGTTTCTGGGACATGCACCCTTAGCTGGGCCATCCCACTGCTCAGTCACCACCACTGGGCAGTCAGTGTCCAAGCTGGGGCAGGAGCCATGGCTAGTGCTCCAGCCATGCAAAGCAAGGAATGTCTTGTGTTTCCAAACATCCCACATGCCATTGCCCTGACTTTGATTTAGCCCACCCCCAGTGACCTTATGAAATATAGGAATCTGAAAGGCAACTTTTGGTAAGAACCTGAAATACTGTCAGTGTGAGGTGCTTTTGAAAGAAGAGATTATTTTTTAAATAGAATCACAGAATCATAGAATAGTTAGGGTTATCATCTCTGGGTATTTATTTACTTATTCAACACTCTCAATTTTTAAGCAAAACTGTATTTAGTTATTGTAGAATGAAACATTTCCTGTTGTTTCAAGATAATTCATATTTTTCTCTCATTAAAGTTTTGTGTGGCTGTTTCTTCTCTGCTTTTCCGTTCTGAATCCTCCTATCTAGCAATAATGGAACTTGAAGCTCCATGGTGGGGAAGACATAAATTGTTTGAATCTTCTGACCACAACTGCTCCCATTTCCATCAGTTCCCAAAGCCTTTGCTGAGCAGACAGTCCCCATGCCTGCCAAGGGCTGCTGCAGAGTGCTTGTCTTATGTGCTTGACTGCAGCATTTTAGCCTTCAGCCAAGATGGAGAGCGCTGCAGGCCCCAACATTTAACCTTTCAAATTGCTCTTCTGTCTCAGAGACATACTTGGGCTGGCCCTGAAATATTGAGTGATTATGGCAGAGAAAAAGCCTGTTTTGGGTGATCAATGGAAGGTGGTAAACAAGATGTCATGAACTCTTCCAGGAAACACCTCATTATTTTTAGTCATTTTTACATGAGAACATGAGGAGGGTAAGTAGAGAAACCTAGCAAGTGTATTCACTTGGAATTAATACCATCTGAATGAGATACACAGGCTTCCCATTAGATAGTAGTACCATAGAGACATCTTGGAACCTAAATTTTAGGAACCGATGAAGAATGACAAATGTAAGTGGCGTAACTACTGCAAAAATCAGATCTTTCAAGACAGCATTCACTAGTCAGACTGCTGTTGTCCTTCCAGTTCACTGAGGCACACTCCTGTTTGGGATGGCACTTCATTCCCTTCTGGGCTTGGAGAAGCCAGAGCCTTGGCTGGTTCAAATCAACAATATCCCCATCACCACACAGAGCCAGAGAAGCTGAGGCATTTACACTGGTGGAGCTTTTCTCAGGAGATTTGCTGATGATCTTAGGGAGGGCAGAGAGCTGAGAAAGGGCTGAGCAAGAGCAAAGAGTTTCTGACCTCCTGTCCTGACCCTGAAAGTTGCACTTGGTTTAGGAAAAATAATGTGTTCATTTCATTTCCCTCGAGCTTTCTAGCTTTCTTGCTTGTTCTTCCTTTTTCCCAGCACCATGTAAAAAGGAGTCCACAATAGGCCTCTGAGCCTTCTCACACATCCTAGGGCAGGCACCCCTCATCTAGTAGCTTCTTTTGTCTAGTTTCATAGGACTCAGCCCTGTCCCGAGGGCACAGCCCATCTCCTGGATGCACCTTCTGGCCAGCACTCCAGCCACTGGAAAATGGGGTCTCTCCATTGCTTTTACACAGCAATAATCTCTTTTCTTTTGTTGTCAGTCCAGTGAGACTGGGATGAAAGCAGCATCTAACAGCGATGGTGGGAGTGGGACAGCACTGCTATCAGTTCACTTGTGTCAGGAGTAACGATAACATACTTGGATCAAAGGGTCACCATGTCCATAAACATAGGAATGACTGCAAGTGAGAGCTGCCCCAGCGATGCAAGCTGACATGGTCTTTAAGGACTGCTCATTTGTGTATATGTATGTGATTAATAAGTTGAGGAGTTTGCTCAGTAACTGGTATGGTGAAAGCAAGCCAGCAATAATGCAAGGCAATATTAATAATTATTTCATTATTAATATTATCATAGAGAGAGTTTTTCTTCTGTTTACCCTTGAACACTCTTGCTCTTACCCTGTCATGTTTCTTTATCCTGTCTCTGGATTCTTCTCTTGTCTCTAGGCCATGTTTTCCCTTTAGTCCAACACTCCCTCATATGTGCCCAAGTGTGATGCTTATTTCTTTCACCCTGTCCTTGCTTTGTGCCATATTCCACACCATCCCCTCCACCAGGAATATAATTTCCAAGGTGTGCTGGTAGCTCTTGTATGCAACATCATCACAATATACCACATTCTGTTCCTCACTCCTCTCATTGTTTTTCCTCCTTTATTTCCCTTCCTGTGTCCTTGGATTAGGTGAGTACACAAGGCAAGCTCTTTAACTCTTTACCATAATTAGGCAGTGACAGATCTCCAGGGAGAAGGAAGCTCTGGATCTCTGTGGTGAGACCAGGGTGCTCATGGGCAGCAGCACAGGAATAGCTGAGGGAGCCACGCAGCAGTTCCTGGTTGGAGTGAGGCTGTGAGCGGTGTAACAGGAGGCTCACTGCATGGAGTATTGCATAAGATCATAGTGTGCTTTATGCATCCTCTCACTTCCAGACACTCAGTCCTTTGGCTATGAAGTAGTTGTGATAACATTCTACTCTAGTCATGTTATGTGATGTCATGTCATGCTGCCACACTTACAACTTAAATGTGATATTGGATCAGAGCCTGCTGACTGCTGGACATGATCCACCCACTGCACACACTCAGAAGTGCTGAAGAAAGGTAATGACAACATACAAGTTTCTTTCATGAGTGGATCTTGGAGTACTCCATGAAAAATGCCTGGGCAGACTTCTTTGCATGAAGGGGAAGCTGAGGCTCTTAAAGGTCTTGTCCAAAGTCACACAGCAAGCCAGAATTCAAATCCAGGGATCCTTCACTTCAGTGCAATGCTCTGTGTTGTGCCATTTACATAAGATTGCACAAAACACCTCTTCTTCAATTCTCACCTTCCTGGGATAATGAAAATTACTCTGAAGTCCCAGACTACATTTCACACATTGGCTGCTGTGTCTCTACATCCACTCTCCCCTCCGAGGCCAGAAGGGTTGTTCAAAGAAGCAGCAGAGAGTATTGCATAGACACAAGCCCCTGGCATGGACACGAGGGCTATTGCAGGTTCAAAAGTCACAGGTGAGTTCTGCTGACACAATCTGGGCAAGAAATTTTATAAATATGACAACTTTCCTGTGTAACTTCATCTCTCCCAGCAGTATACACATGATTCATTCAGACATACCTTTACCTCATACTTTTTCCATTCCTTATGAATTGTTGGAACTATGTCTCTCTCTTCTCTCTTCCAGAAAGTGCACTGTCATTTCACCAATGCAGAGGAAAAAAAGTGTGGTTTTTTTTTTTTAAGTAAAGAAAAAATAACCATATTTCAATCTCTTTTGAGTATTATGATGACAGAAATCATCATCAACAATCCCCAAGTCAGGAAGATCAGTCACTGCTTCAGTCAAGGCCTTTACCTCTTATTTTTCTATCTCTTTTTTTTACATCCTCATTTATTATTATAAATCATTCCCTGTAGAGCCACCTTTTCCTTATAAACACACCTTTTGGATCACATTGTGGTTCAGGTATGTATTTCTGCTTTCTTAAGTTCTGAAACTATGTACAACCAAATGCTTAGTATGGAGTTATGTCACAGCTGGGGGTTATTAGGAGCAAATTAAGCAAGGATTAATTCTTCACCCACACAGTTCTTGCAGCAATCCAGATCTGTTTATCTGTTTGGGATGATGATCTGGCAAAAAATACCAGCTAAGCAGCAGCTCTAGCAAAACAGCTAGAACGATCATAGGAGGTGGCCCAACAACAAAAGGCTTGCAAGTAGGACATTGATTTGGAGAAGTGAAGCCTCAAGATGTCTAAACAAGGTTAGTCACTTCAAAGGTATTTTTTTTAACAGCTAGAGAGGTGACTAAAGGTGCATAAGCCTTCCATGACAGCTTTGTGTTTGTCTGATTGCCAAAGGCAGAAATTTTTGCCACAATAATAATTAGCATGTATTACCTAATGTGTTTTTTAAAGGTGGAATTTGTCTAGGACTTAGGAGCAGAGAAGCAGGAAGAAGAGGGTCTGGAAAAAGGAATTACATCTCCCAGACACACAGCTTAGCTTATGCTGTCAGAAAGATGTCAGAGCATCCATCAGTACCTGGGGCCTGTGTAGGGAATTGGACTCAGGACAGAGGTGCAGTACCTGGTGCTAACCTTTTGCTGCCTTCTGGCCAAGCCAGCTCCTGTCTCAATTTCTCCATTTGTAAAGCAGTGCTAATTATATGTTTATTCCCTTAGTGAAATACTTTGAAGCCTACTCATAGTAATGTTACCTACAGGGTTGTTAATAGTTATTATAATGGAATTATAATCAAATTATATTAATGTATAATTTGTACATAATAATTAAATTATAATTAAAACTGCTATTAAAATTTAGGTTTTTCATGACTTGAGATAACATATGAAACAGTTCCTAGTAAGGCAGAAGATGGCAAATCCTTTCAGTATAGACTAAAACTGCTATTAATTTCAAGCTGGAGTTTTAGTGTAAGCAAACCTACAAACAAAAGCTGAGATTAAAGTAACAGGGGATTCCAGGATTATCAGTATTCTACTGAGCATTTAAGTCATTTAAGCAGAGGTACTTTTAACATTGTTTTGACAAACACATAAAAGTAAGAGTAACAGAATTCAGTCCTCTGCATCAAAAGTAAAGATCCAGATCTGGCTTTTCCCGTATTTTTGGTCTAAGCTCAGCATCCCTAGTTCATAATTCGAACAGATGTGCTGGGTCTTCTGAAACTGGCAGAAGGTTTGTTTCTTTCTTAATTTGAGTGGCTGTTGGCTGCCAGTCAGAGGGAGCTTTACTCCTTCCCACTGGTTTGCAGTATAAGAATAATTCAAGCTTTGCATTAATTTGAAAGCCCCCTCCTAAAACTCTCATTTCCAGTAGTTGTTCAATTTAATAAAACAAATTTGAAACGTAAGCCAGGTTGATTTATATATGACTCAAATTCCCTGGGAGCATGATCTCCAAAAAAAGAAAAAGAAAAACACTAATATAATGCAACCAATCCCAAATGCAGAACACAGTTCTGTGACCAAAGATGGAGTGCATTGCATTTCCAATTTACCAATACATCAGTCACCTTTGTTTCAGAGGCTCTGTGACATTTAATGAGTTTGTCTTCTTAATGGGACACTGGACGCATTGCAGAATAAGGGTTAGAACCAGAAATGCACTTAGCTTCCTGATGCCTAACTCCCATTAATTTCAGCAAAGGTGAGGTGAAATACCACTGTGGGGTCCTTTTGCATTTAGCTGTAATATCTTTATATGTTAGAGGAATTAGGAACACAATGCAACATTTTGCTTGAAGTGTTCAGCTCCCCTTATTGCTGCATTGCTCTGGAAAATTCATCACATCTCATCCCAGCAGTCCCTTCAAGTGTCTAACTTCCCTTCAGAGCCCCAGGTTCCCAAGCTCCACACCAAGCCTGCAAAGGGCAAAGATGAGGACCACAGTCAGCACATTAACAGATCATCGGACTCCCTTTCCAAGGTCACCATCTAAACATCACCTCAGCAGCAGGCCTTCTTCATTCTCCCTAGCCAGACCATACTAAGGTGTTCCTCCAGCTTGTAAGCCTGGGATTTGTGCAGAAATTAGGCATAGTGAATGGGAGGAGGATGGCCATGCTTTAGACTTGCTTTGACATGAGAAGTCTCGAGATTGTACCATGGACCATGCAGACCACAGGGTTGAGCCCTTCCCATCCATTGGGGGTTACCTAAATGATATGGGCAGCAGGTGCAGTGCATGTGAAGCTTGCTCCAGCAGCAGGGAGAGGTCAGCTGGACTCGGCTACAGCTCTCAGGAGTTATTTGTAACACGCTTGGCGTGTTCAGAAAGATGCCCTCAGCTCACCTGCCTTCAAAAGCCTCTCATTTTGCACACAAGTGGTGCTGTGAAATCACTCCAGCTCTTCTGAGTTCTTGATGGTCGCAACACCGTTCCCACAGTCACAGACCAAGTATTGCTCCCACTTTAGGAGAAATTCTTGACGTGTTTATCTCTTTGTGCTGACACAGCTGTCAGCATGGCTCTGCTGTACGGCTATGTGATTAGATAAATTACTGTTTTGTGGGAACTACGCCTGGTGCACACTTCTAGCTCAATGTCTGGAGGAGAACCAAGGCTTTACTTAGGTTATCTGCTGCAAGAAGATAAAGTGCTCTGTGCACTTCTTGCTTAGATGTGAAAGCTTTGCCACCATCTGTAGTTTATGACTACTGTGTTGTGGTTGAAGATGTGTTAAAGCCCCAAATCAAAACTGAAATTCTCCTTTGGTGGGTGCTGCAGAGGAGACAGGCTCTGCCATCCAGTCCCAACATACCCAAATAAGCAAAAAAGCCATCAGGAGAAAGAGAGGGCTGTACAGGCTGTGTCAGGAGGCAGAGCTTGACTGCTGCAGAGGTCCTTAGCACATACTGCCCTAATTCAATGGGAATTAAGAACACAGGTATTTGAGAAGAAATTTAGTCTAAGGGACTTCATGAAGGTCACACAGGGAACCTGGGATACAGTTAGAAACTGAAAGAAAATGCTAAAATGTTGGTCAGTGCCTGGACCACAAGGAAATTATCTGATAATGTCCTTTGTTTCACTTTTAGATCAATTGCATGGTTGCCCAAGAAGCACAGGCAGAGGGTTTGGGCTGGCATAATTCCTGCCAGTTTGGCTCTGTGAGAATTTATCCTTTAGGACTTGTAGGCTTCCTTCTTTCTCTTATCTCCATGGATATCTTGGCAGTCATTAAGCCTGACTAAGTGCTTCCAAGCTGTAATTTCTAGAAATAAAGGTAATTATTTTGCCTGGAGTTGCATTTGTCAGCAACAAGTGCTGTTGGAGAGTTTTACAATGGCTCAGGTAGGGGAGGTTTCGGTGGGGGAAAAGGCAAGGAGAATCCCAGAAGATCTAAAAGGCCTGTGGGTTGAAAGTGGAGTTCCTGAAGAAGGAGCAGAGAAGACTTTCTCCACAGGGAAGCGGTGTGAGCAGGCAGAAGCCACACTGCAGCAAGTGTCTGTGGCTACTAACAGTTGATAAAGTCACTTCATTCTGTTGAAACTTAGTTTGTTTTGCTGTACAGGAAAAATCATTTTGGATCTAAGTTTCTTATTCTCCTGCACAACTCCAAGTGAGCCCTTCAAGGTTCCCCTAGGTTTGTTATGATGAATGCTTTCAAGGCTCATGGATACATCAAGTGTACCTTTAAAATTAAGGGAGGTTTTGCAAGAACTAGGAGACATCAAGATTTATCTTGTGAGATAAAGGTGGAAGCTGCCTTAATTATAGATTCAATGCACATTGCATTAAGGATTACTCAACAATGAGATGACCACTCAGTCCCCATATAACCTCATTGAAGACTGATAGGCTTGTCTTTTAAACATTTGCTCTTCACTGTGCCAGATCTTAAATGGGTCTCTCCAGTAATGCAGCTGTACCTACCCAGCAGACCTGGCTTTTTTTAGGTTATTGAAAACACATAAAAAAAAAATGAATCTGCAATGCTTCAAATCTGGGCTCTTAAATGCTGACTGCTCATATTCTCAGGGGACCTGTGAAGCAGCTGCCAGACTTCTAAAGGTTAAATTCTGCAACTGAATTCCATTATGATTTTTAGAACATCATCTGAGTCAGGCTGGTTCAGTTACTGGCCTGATGAGTGCTGCATTGTCAGCCCTGCATGGTCAAAGGTTTGGATCAGGCCTCATGTCTGCATTTTAGTTTGCAGTTGCTTCCCCTGGATCTCCAGACATTTACAGAATCTTTTTTGGTGGTTGTGAAAGGACCACTGGGAAGGCAATCTTGACAGGGTGCTAGCAAAAACTGCAAGAGTATAGGGGAAAAGTGCTAGAGACTCACCTCCAAACAATACCTAAGTGCTTCTGGCTAACTCTCCCTCATTTTTGAATGAGCTTAGCTGGTTTCTGATAGGAGGAAAACAGACTTAGGCATCTAAGACACCGTATCTGGATGGCACCTTTTCCATGGATTACTCCTGTGACTTAAGACAAGTAACACCTTTTTCTTGTCCCATTCTCAGATAAAATAAGAATGGCAAATTTTCCTATAATTTTTCTCTATCTAAAGTTAAGGTAAGATCAAGAGCATCTCAACTGGAGTCAATGGATTTGCAAAGATGTAAAAACAGAATAAAACAGGTAAAAACAGGTGAAACAGAGTGATCAGTTACAACTGTACTTAGAATTCAGGTGTCCCTGGCTGTGTTTACACCTCACTGCACAAAGTGTATATAATACTTAGCACACTATGTCACGATCTCAGCTGCAGTCATTAGGTGAGCTTATCCTATAATTAATAAACATGGCCATGCTCACTGTTGTCTAAATACAAGATGCAAAACTTCCAACAGCAGTGTTTTTCATGTGGTAGTCACAAAAAACTCTCAGAAAAATACTCTGATTTCTATTTGAAAAATCTGTGCTTTTCACTGGTCTTATGGAAAGAAAACAGCCCTTCCCTCTTTTCTCTAAATCTAAAGAACAAAGAGGGAAAAGCATTTATATGTCTTTTGCATTCCTGCCAAAGCAATTATCAAAGTTTTTAACATTTACAGCATTTTGAAGTGAATCACCAGCCTGCATCTCATCTAACATCTATTTTTTTTCCCATAATCTGCTTTTAGAGGGGCTTTTAACTGCATCAGACTTTTCTTTCTCATTAAGATGCTGTCTGGATAATAGGAAAATAGAATAGCCTGTCCTCTTTGCTTAGTTTCCATAGTGAATGTCTGGAGCAAAAGTCTGTGGGATTATTCAATTACTGCAGTAATGGCCTTTGACCTGGTAAAAACAATCCAAAAGACAGAATTCATCTATTGGATTATTTTTAACATTAATCATATTCTATTTAGAAATGCAGTAGAACAGCTCGGATTCAGAACAGACTGCAAACTATTTGTGTGTACTTTATTGAAGTAGCTTAAATTTTTATGTAGTTACAGAAATGGCATCTTTAGGGAATTTTTCACTCCCTCACATTTGTACAGTTTGATAAATGGGCATCAGACTGCAAAGCCTGCTCTCTCAGTAGCACATTAGCAGCACTAAATAGAATGACTGGTGTGATCTGAGCACTCTGTAGACATTAGATTGCAGATAAACAAATGTTCTTGATCTTGAAACTGTGGAAGCGAGGGAAAGCAGCAGCGCCTTCCTCTTCAGGATGAACTCTTTGTTTCCATGGATTAAATGAAGACTTGCAAACAGACTCGAACTGCTGTCCCCCCTTAACTTTGCCCCTTGTACACATGCCATAACTTTCCTCATAACTCCACTTTTTGCAAGACATGACTTCAGAAAAGAGTGAATCCCTGCTTGGAAAAGACTTGTCGGTGGACAAACTCCAGGAAGAGCCCTGGAATCACCAATGTATGTGCCACCTAAACACAGCACTTGCTGACACAAAGCCAGGTCGACCCAAGGAAGGAGGAAATACAGGGCTAGCAAAAGAGGTCTGTGGGGCTCTAAATCATGATTAAGTTTTAAGTTCAAATACCAGCTGAAAAATATTTGCTGTTCCTGAAAACTACTATAGGGTCAAATGCCCGTGCTGAAGTTTCCAGAGGTTTTTGTCAGCACTATGCTACACTTATAGCAAGGACATATTCAGTACACTGGCAAAAAATAAACACCTGAAAAAAGAATTCACACAGCGGTAACACTGGCAATGCACAGCTTCCCACCCAGCTGTTTTAGAAACTACAAAACACCTCTGCTTGGAAACCTGATGACTGTCAAGAAGACACATACTTGTTCAGAAGCACAGTGGCCTGCTTGAACACTTTCATCCTACTATGGGAAGTAGATTTATGTTTTAGCATTGGAGGCAGCGGTACCATGGGCACTCAACTCTCCACACAGGCTCCATGGAGGAAACCACCAGCCGGCTGCTTGCAGCAGGTTTGCTGGATGCCTGATGGACTCACTTGGTACATCTTGCTGGTGGTATAACTGTGCAGGAGCATATTGATTACTGAAAAGACAGTGGTCCCATTGGACTGAGTGAGACAAAGGAATGGGAGCATCTTGCCTCTGGTGACACCTCTCTCATGCCACATCTGCTCATCCAGCAACCTCCACTGGCCAAACACCAGCTGTGCCTGCACCCCTGTAACCCCCAGGACTCTGCCTATGCAGATGTGGATGTTTCTTTTATGTTGTCTGAAACCAACATGCAAATTTTGAGTGAAAACCTGCCCATCAGGTATATCTGAGGAAGATATGTCTACCCTCAGATGCACAGTAAACCAAAACTTTCACAGGCAGAAAAGGATAGAGGTCTGCCTTGGAGCTCCTGAAATACTAGGTGAGATGAATCCTGAAAATTGCCTACTACAGAGCAATCACTATACTGCAATGTTGTAATTGTGTGGCTGTACCCTTATCCTGGGGCCAAGTAATGTTCCCAGTGTAATAATTTAGATGCTCAGTGTGTCCTGGCTCTGCCACAGGACTGGATGACTTTCAGGAGTCCCTTTCAGACATTAGTTTTGATGATGTTGTGATAAAAATTGAGAGAATGAAGAAAAAGTGTAACATTTTTTGCCCTGAATGAAAATGAGTAATTTCTCAATGGAGGCGTGCTCAACAAATCATGAGTGCTCACTCCAACAGTAGGATATATGACCCTCTGTGACAGGCCAGTTACAAATGGGTCAGCAGAAGAATCTGTTTTATGCTGGGTGAAATCAGAAATAATTCAGTCAGAACAGGTGACACGGCTTTGCTAAGGGGAAAATCAGATGCCAGAAATATGCTTCGACCTGAAGAAAGATACTGAATGCCGAAGGGTTCCTAAAAGTCAAATTCTTGCCTGAGAGCCCTCCAGGTCCCTCTAGCTCACTGGTAGCTTCACTGCTGTCTCCTGCTTGTCAGGAATATGTGTGTACACACGTGTGTTTCTGCATGTGTGGCCAAGATGCACGCAACACAGCCTCCAACAGCGCTGCCATGGTTTATCAGCCTCACTGCTGGAAAGGCTCACAGCTGAGAGCAGGGAGAGTAATGGCACTGCTCGACAGGGTCTCTCCAGCCAGCAGTAAACTGCAAGAGGACTTTACTGCACTGAGGTTTTGCAGCATCAGTGATTATGGCAGGCGAGGAGTGAATAGGGACCCAACACACAGATGGCCATCCCTGCAAGGAGTACCGTTGGCATATCTGCTGCTCGGTGGGAGCTTTGCAAACGAGGTGCAGCCTGATGTGTGGCATTCCAAGGAGGTGGCAGGGGAAGATTCACATGATCCATGGGGATACATGCATAAAGCATGGATTTGCAAAAGGTGCTTTACCCCCTCAAAATAGAGTAGGATGGAAAAAGCAAAGCAAGTGAGTCTTAGGTTCACAGCAAAGCGCTGCAGGGGCTCTCCAGGGCAGAAAGGGTGAAAAAGAGCCTGCAATATCACATCCCTGGCCATGGAAATGCTCTACAAGCTTAAGTGGTGCAAGCAGTGAGAAAAACAGCTAATACACAGTGACTGTGGCAGCTAGTACAAAGGGAGTGCTGGCAGATCCCAGGTTGGGCATCCCTGGGATGGTATTCAAAAACCTGCCCCTGTACACGGGTTCTGTTGCTTGGCACAAACCAGGGTGCCCAAACATATGTGGTGGAGGTAACCCTCACAAATTGGGGTCTTCCAGCCCCCCAAAAAACTTTGACTCTGTGGCAGCCCCACATGCCCTCCTTCCACCCACAAGCTGCTTCCCTAACCCAGCTCTGAAAATGAGTTGTCTGTCCCCACACTGACACAAGTGGTGCCTGAGCTGCTGTGTATTACTGATTCCTATCGAGTTCAGGGCTAACAGGATGTTTCCATTTAAAGTGCTGGTAACCCACTGGTCATGGGTAAAAACTCTTTATCTTGGAACTGGGAATTTCCAGTGCCCTGTCTTGGAGCAATGACTTTACAGCATGTCTGCCCCAGCACCCAGCACCACACCCCGTGCTTTTGGCCATCCAACTGTTCCAAGAGGTACGCATGTAGCTGGAAAGAAATCAATGACTTCAGGACAGGAGGTGTATGGGCAGATAATAAAAAAGCCAAGCAAGCACCCACTAGCACAGGCTTCTGTGAAGCAAGGAGAGCTAATACATCTCACTGTGTAAGTGCTGCTTTTGATAGGGCTCTAATTGGGAATTTTTATTCAGTGTTAACTCTCTTTCATCAAGTCTGCATAAGGTTCTTCTAGGCATGGTAAAATGAGATTCGTATTACCACATTTCTGCTCCTCCAGGCATTTTCACATTGCTTTTCACCTCTGCAGATGAAAAGCAACACAGTAATAAGCAGCATTTCTGAGAATATACTGCCTCCAGACACAAACTGCATTCACAATTACTTTTCCGTATGGGGAAAATAAGGCTACTGAAGACTTCATGATAACAGGACCTTACCTTCATTAGGTTGCTTTGATCCTGGAGGATCTCACAGAGTTCCAGAAAATCTGATCCTGAAGCAATAAATCATGTCATCTGGGGACCAGCATTGCCAGGATTATTTTTAACTGCAGAAAATGGTCATACATGGACAAAGCTCAAGAGATTCTGACTGTCACATGCCTCCCATGACAGCTTAGCACAAGAAAGGGTGAGAGAGTATGAAAAGTACCCATGGATTACCATGGCTACACCCAACCATTCTGGAGTTGCAGATGTGACATCCCTGGAGATACTCATGTGGTTCTGTGCAACCTGATCTAGTTGAAGATGTCCCTGTTCATTGCAGGGGGGTTGGACTAAATGACCTTTGAAGGTCCCTTCTAACCCAACTATACTATGATTCTGATTCTATGATTCCTTAAATACTAAGTCCTTTGCTTGCATTTCCTAAATCATGGCAACCTACTGTTGATTAGAAGAGATGTGCAAGTAGGGAGCATGGCAATTGCATGGGTGCAGCTGTGATAAAAGCAGGGTAAGTGGGGCTGGGCATAGCCTAGAGATTTGAAATAAAACCATTCTGGTTCCCCTGTGGCTGTGAGGGACTGGAGTTACACCCATGTAACTGTGGGGAGACCAAGGTGTCCATCTCTGCTCCTGGAAAACCCTTATCCCAAGTATCCTAGAACCTGAAGGTTAGGGAACGACCATGCTAGAGAGACGTTTGCATTGAACTATGTGGACAAGGGCTTTGGCCATGTGTTTTCTACATTCATAAGTACAGGCTCTCTGAGAGCAGCTGGAGCACCATCCGTGTTAAGCTCTTGTTTTCAGGGCACAGGCATTCCTATACAAACCCTGGAAGAGAAACAGATGTTACAGCAGGTATTAGATTAGGCAAAAGCAGAATATTTGTGGCATCACACTTTTGAATGTAAGAGTCTCCATTTCCTTTACTAACCTAGCTTAAAGAAAGGTGATGTCAAGCAGGTGCTTTGCACTCAACACAGGCTTCGTGCCCAGGATATTCCATGGTAGTAGTTCTACCTGTAGTAATTAAGACATTTTAGCCTGAACTACCCACCCAAGACACTGACCATATCTATGATTTTTAAGAGTGAGCTGTAAAGCACAGTAGGGTGATCTAAGAAGAAGATTAGGGAGTCTGGCTCTCCTTACATAATACAATAAATGCAGACAGCCTGCATGTAAACAATATACTTCATACCCAATAGGAGCTTCAGACCACCAACTGACCCACAAAAAAGACTCACTAGCAGAGATGCAGAGATGCTGCATACAAATTCACACACTGGTAGAGTTGCAAGTCCTAGAGCTTTCTTTGCTCTCACATGGTGTTGGTGGAAAATTTTACTTCTAGTGCTTAGCTCTCAGCCAGATTTCTTCTCAGCTTGGTTTTAAACTGCCTCACAAGAGCATTCCTTAGGTGGCTTCAGTTGGTGCAGCTTGGCTTCCTGAGTCAAACTGAAATGTGAAGGGAAAAAACAAAACAGAAGGCAGGGTGGTTTTCTTATCAGCTGCAAATAGATGGTTTCACAGGCCTCACTAGAAAAGTCTTCCCAAAATCCGCTTTCATAAGCTGTCCAATGGGCTCTCCGCTGGCTGGCTCAGAGATACTTTGCTAGCTCAGTAATGAGCTGTTATAAGTGAGAATCCTGTAAATCAGATGACTCTAGTCATTTGATGCCTATATTCGGCATGCTGAGTCATAAGGACAGGGGTTACATCATGTCAAGTTAACCATGCAAAAGGAATTATGGATGAGGCAGGCAGAGCTGGGGAGTGCACTGGAAGGTGTGCTTGCGCTGCACAGTGGCCCTGAGGTGTGAGAGCTGGGCAGCCATGGTCCTGCCCTTACCCCACCCACACCTCACTGTCAATGGGGCTTTGTCCCCCAGCTTTGCTCCTGGCACAACTCTTTTTCCTTTGGTAGGAATATATACCACAAACAATACCTACAACAGACTGCTACATAGCCCCAGATAATGACTGGTCACACACTCAGGTTCAGAGCCAGGCTGGCCAGGGTATCCCAGCATGGACTTATACAGACAGGTCACTGTATTTTTCTTTAAAACAAAAAAGCCAAATTATGTTATTTTCCAAAGCAGTGTTCCCTCCTAACAGCCTGTTCCTGACCCCGCCTGTTAGCTGTACACTTTGCTCCTTGAGCTACAGCTTCAGTCCCTGGGGTCCCTCCTTTTCTGCACCTTCTGGCTCCCTGAGTTGTCCCCATGCCTGTGCCCTCTGTCTCCCTGTATTCATACCCATTTGTTGACTCTTTCTTTGTGACAAACACTAGGCAACCTTTAGACTTCCTAAAGATAAAAAATCTTCATTTAAGGGCTTAATGCAGTAGAGAAGCCATGGCAGCCTCTCTCAGCAGCCCCTTTGGATAACTGCAGCTGCTGTTAAATACTACTCTGTGCTGCAGTTGGATGTACCCACTTCTCCCATTGAGCTGTGGGATCTCTGTGCTTTTGGGTGCTCAGAGTTCACAGCAAAACTACATGGACGAGCACAGTGAAAAGCAGCCATATTATCACCTTCATTTCTCATAGGGGTGGGGCAGTATAGAAGAAAGAGCATTTAACTTCATTTGCCTTAGGGTAGTCTTGCTCCGTAAAATATTTCAAAACCTGCAAGCTGAAGCCATGGCAAAGATCCTGTAACCTTACCAAAAGCAGTGTTTGGATAATGCTATTCTGGTATTCCCGAGTGAAAGATTTTGTAAGTTGCCTCTGACAGAGCCCTCTTAACTGTCAAGTTTTACTTTGGATTGCAGAAGGCAAGAAAACCTCAGTGCATCTGTGTCAGGGGAAAAATGATGACTTGGATGGTTTAGCAGTCAAGCCACTCACCTAGGAGAATGGGCACTCTGCTCAGAAAACTATTTCCTTATTTTATCTGCTAAATATTTAATGCAAAATGCACAGCAAGGTTTGGCAGACATCTACATGCCCTGAGCACTAAGTCACAGTCATATTTGCAGTAGTGCCCTCTCTGATCAATCTGTAGTTTCGTGCTGCACAGCAGCCCCATTTTCAGCGAGAGTGATGGGAAGCCCCACAAGTGCTCACTGGGCTAACTGGTTTGCAAGCACAGATTTGAATCCCTTCACTCACTAAACCTGTGTCTGTGAAAGGTGGTGCGTCTACAGTTTCCTTCAAGAAAGGGTCCTGGGTGGTGGATCCCAGCTGCTTGTAGGTGTCCCCTCACAACCCTGAAAAGCATGCTGGTCCCATAGAGGGACAAGTTTTCAAGTATGTCCTGTGCTGCACAGTAATGTCCCTGTTGCAATATCAGCCACTTACAGCCACTGTGAAGAAACCAGTATGTTTAATGAGCCACTGCAGGTGGAAACTGGGAGAAGGGCAGAGGCCATGTGGCCCCCAGAGCCTTGCTGGCTGCCAGAGGGCTCTGTCAAGCACACAGTTGCAGAGACTCTGCCTGAATGCTCAGACTCTCTGCAAGGCACAATGCTGTGCTGAGATGCCCTCACTTTCCATAGAGTAGGAGGGGATTATTTCTTAGGGAGTCCCATTATCTGTGATGGTACAGGAATTACCTTCCCTCTCACTGTCTGCTTGTCCCTCCACTAGCCATATACATGTTTCATTATGCTACCACTTTTGTATTTGGTATTATCTTTTGCTCATGAGCAGAGTACTTTCCAAGGCAGGTCAGTGCAAGAGCATCACACATTTGATTTTTGTCTATATTATCTGCAAAACAACACAGCCTGCCCAGCAGTGCCAGGCCAACCAAGGAGGAGAAAAGCCATCCCTGCGAGCCCTCCTGGCTGGCTTGTGTCCAGAGACATGGCACTGTGTATGACGATGGCTCAATGTTACCAGCAGTGTGGGAACCAGTCCCAAACTTTTATGGCAGGTGGTGAGCAGCAACTGCAGCTGATGGTGTGTCCATGTGTGCTGTCAGCATGGCCAGCCCTCCCCGTGTGCCTGGCTGTAGCCATAAATCCCTGCAACAGCAGCTGAGTCACTCTTACGCTTTTCCTTTGCAGAGGTACGGCACACATAAAATACATAAATAACAGCAGCCCTGCTGAAAGGCTCCTACCTTACTGGGGACCAGGTTGAAACTCCAACAGGAGTGCCTCTCCCTCCTCTGAGCTTGTTGTCCCTTCTCTCCTTTATGAGCAAAGAGGGGGCAAAAATCCCACCACCACAGCCATTCCCCATCCTGGTGGGAGAGAGAATGCCTGGGCTTGAAGGGGCACAGCCGTCACTGCCAGGGAAAGATGCGGGAGCAGAGTAAGGGCTGCATGAAACCTCCTTCAGGACTTCAGGCTTTGGCCTCTGCTCTTTTGAGCATGAAGAAAAATGTTCTCCCCTCATTCCTGAGAGAGCTCCCAGGGTGGGAAGGGTTTTCAAACACACAATTTGTGTAGCACCATGCAGAGACATCAGCAGCTGCTGGACCCCAGCACCAACCTGAGCTTGCTCTATGGCATGAGTGAGCAGAAAGGTGAAATCCCCTGCACGCAGTCACCAGCCACACCGCTCGCTGCAGACCAGACCCTGGCCTCCAGAAAGCCAAGCACACACTGTGCTCTGAATGTTGATCCCCTGTGAGTCACGTCTCTCTCCACTGAGACAGTGCCTGGTGAGCTCAACAGCAGACAGCTCAGTTGGATGCTATGGAGGTTGCAACACCAAAACACTCCTGCATCACTTCTCTGTAATCGGGTCTGGTAACAGCCCCAGGCACTGTCCCTCCTCTCACCAAGCAGAGCTACTCTGCAATATGAAAGTGCTTAGGTTTTTGGAGAAGAACACGATACACAACTTGATCTCCTGAGGGTAAGTATTATGAAGTTGTCTGCTGGTGCCTGTGGGGACCAGCAGTGCATTTCTTGGTAGTGCTCACATGTTGCTCAAGGCAGATTTCCTGCATAGATCCAGGCTGTGGCTGCCAGCCACAAGTAGGACAGAGACAAATGCGTCTGCTCAGGAAATGATAAAGGAACTGAGCAAATGCTTTTGTTTTTGAAGAAACATCATTTGGAGAGCTGAATGATGCCCCTCCAGAAGCACAGGCGTGTGGAAATCACAAGCAACTCCTAATACCATGCCACATGTTGGGTCCCTCTGAGTGAGCAGCATATGTAAGCTGGTGGCTGCCATACTGTTAGCAGCAAACTAGAGCTGGCCATGGGGCGGAGAAGCTCCCCACCTCTCTGCCACTCCTAGTCCTGCTGGGGGTCCCATCCCAACCTGGCCACCAGTGGGGGTTTGGTGTCAGCACCATGAGCCACTGCCATGGAGTCACAGAGGGATATCACTGTTCTCATATTGTGTGTTCAGTGATCTTCAGTGGGAAGGACTGACCCCAGGTCCATATTGGTTAAGGTCCTGATGTCAAGAGCTCTTGTCAAGTCAGCAAAGGAGTCCTGAGCAGGAACTAATTTTCTTCCCGATAACTTGACCATTAGCCAGTATTATCCCACATTAGCACTTGCCCTGGAAGCCAGTGGCTTAAGCTGTGACAAATTTACTTGAGGTATTGCAGATACTTCTACAATCCCCAGTCACGAAGGACGGCTTCTTATTAACTCAGATGTTACTTTTCAGAAGGTTTTGCTCATTAGTGCACTTTCCTTCCAGCTTACTGAGTGCTTCTTGCCACTTGATAGACACAGGCTGAGTGTAAAATGCACACACAGCAAAAGAAACCCATGAGCCTTCCTGTCTGGTCACTGAGGAATTACCATGGGTAAGGGAGCCAACACAAGAGTGTGAGAGTCAGCTAACACTTGAAAGGGCCTCAACCCACTATTATGTCCTTAGAGGTCCCTTGGGGTATCCCACTGATGAGGAAGGGAGATGACCGGGGGGTGGTGATCCACTTACTACGAACTCTTTTCTGTAAGAGTAAAATATTTTTCACTTCTTTTACAAAGCCAACCTTGAGAAATCAGAGGAGTGAACTTGGCATGGATGAAGCTGACAGAGAGAGCAGATGCAACAAAGGCTAATGTAGTGGCAAGCATTGCACAAGTGCCACCTAAGTCTACAGTCGATGGAGAAGACCTTTTAGCAAAGATGGACTGGGTGGATTTCAGCACTGGGGTAACACATCAGACCCTTGGGTTAAAAGGCCTTTTGCATGTGGGAGATTCCTCTGCAGAGTTGAGTCATGGATAAGCTTTACAAATCAGGCACCCTCCAAGCCAGCAAGCTCTGGAGCAGGGCCTCTGGCAACATAGAAAGAAGAGGCGTCTGCCCGCCAAAGCCTTTTCCCACACATGCAGGAGCCCAGATCAAAGAGTTTCCCTGCTGGGTCAAGGGGTGTTTTCTGGTAGGACACAGTGCCTCTTCTCTACTGCAGCAGTTCTCTGTGGTGTAGCCAGTGCTCACAAAAGACTTGTCCAGCGAGGTCACCTTCAGGCACCCTTCTTCAGGTAACTGAGGCAATGGTTCTTCTTACCAGAGTCCTGCAAACACAGAGCTATTGTGTGCAAAGGGAGACAGGCATCTTCCCAGCTGTGCTTTGTGACAAAAGGATGGCTTGGACATGATCTCCTGCAAAACAGTCCATGGTTACAGACCCAAGGTGTGAGCAAGTACCTCTGCAGCTCAGACTTAAATGTCTGTACCTCTTTGCAGGTTTCTGCTACTCTTCTTGACATTTTATGCAGGCTTGCTTAGATGACTGCTCCTTGTTCACTTTGATGAATCCCACTCATACATGTCCAGCTCTCCTAGGATCTGTGCAGGACTCAAATCAGGGCTTGATAGAGAAATGCATGAGGAAAATCCCTGAAATACTCAGCCCTGCAACATCTGAATCCTTTCACAGTCCTACCTCTATATCTATCTGCGTGTCACCGAGGTAACCAATAGAGCGTTACCTTTTTGCTGTTTCATTGAGAAGCTCTGATCTGACCACTGTGGAAGAAGAGGTGTTTCTGCACTGCTATTTTCTCTTCAGCTGGGAAGAGGAAATTGGGGAATAGAGATAGAGAGAACCATCAGATTTTAGAGGACCACTGGGCATTTTCTCAGTCTCACAGTACCTCTTCACAGCCCGAGGAAAATAACAACAAAAAATGTGTCCTTCTGAAAAAGAAGAACTTTCTGTAACTGAGTTTCTGGGACTCACGAGGCTGAGAAAAAAAATATCAACTGGCCTCATAACTGGAACCGTAACCTCAGAGCATGCCATTGCTTAGTACTCTGTCAGCTTGAGTCAGATGCTTAACCATGCTGAGAAGTCCGATATCTAAACAGCCTTGAAGAGCTGGTTAGTGGAGCCTGGCCTAAGGAACAGCTGAGTCAGGGCATCAAAATACAGCACCTCATATGGACTACGTATTCCCTGGACATTGCATATTTTCCTCCTCCCTTGTCCCACGGAGGTGATAGTACATGCCTGCATGCACCAAATACATACAGAGAAAAAAACCTAAAACAACTCAAAAAAGCTAAACCCACCAAAATAACAAGATTCTTGAAAATCAGGACCCAGATTCTGGAGTCTTCTCTCAGTCCAGCAAAGTGGTGTGGCCCCAAGGAAGGGCTAGAAAAGATCTCAGGCTAGAGAGAAAACAGCAGTGGTAAAGAGCTGCTCCGCATTTTCTTAGAAAACGTCCATTGTTCTTCATGCATCTGGATGGTGCAGGCTGAAGACCAGTCCACCTGGGCTCCAGTGCATCTGTAAGGCTGCAGCAGAAACCATGCAGTCTCACGCTGGATACTACATATGCATGTCTCCAGCAGCAGGGCAAATCACGGACACATTTAAGAAGGAGGGATGGGGCAGGAAGGGGAAGCTTGAGGTCTTTTATTTCAGGCAAAATATCATAATGTTTTGTATCTATTTTCTTCCATTAATAATTAATTAGTTTGCTTGCCTGTATGAACAATTTCAGGCAACTTCTAAACTTGCCTTTAAGTTCTCTTTCCTGTTCATGAAGTACTGCTTAAAGCAGCAAGATGTGACAGAAACGAACGACACCCATTTGGCCCTAGTTAACTCTATTGCTTTACTTAACACTGCATTTGTGCCAGAAACGGTTTGCATATCTGGGATGAGAGCAGCTCTCTAAGCAGTTTTACCTCGGGGTGCTGACTAACTGAATTGGTACCAGTAAAGGAGACTATAACACAGCAGATAAAAAAAGTCATGCGATAAAAGTCACTGAAACTTGTCCACACCATGTAGAATAAAACAGATGATAATCTAGAAAGTTAAGTAACACATCCTATAAGAAAAGCACAGAGGCAGACACATCTAGTAATACAATAGGAGATTCAGCAGAAGTTACAGGATCTTGCGGGATCTCAAACAGCTGAACTGGCCAGAGCATGATTCCAAGCAGAGGACATCTAGCAA
>JAOEHX010052409.1:0-12309 GCA_025448015.1 Bolborhynchus lineola
CCCGTGGGGCCGCGCCGCCGCCGGGCTCGGCTGCTGCTGTCCGCCCCTCCCCGCGCCCGTCGGTGGAGACCCCCGCTCTTTGTTGTTGCCGTCGTTGTTATTCCCCTTTCTTCCCTTTAGCTCTCGGCTCCGCTCGGTCCCTCCCCCCGTGCGCCGCAGCGGTGCCTTGGCTCCCTCCCTTACCCTAGCCGGCAGCATCTCTGGGCTGAATAAAGTCCTTACGTGCGGCGACATTTTGTTCGCTTTCAGGGTGATTCTGCCTGCCCTTAAAGTGCTCTTCCCCCTCTCCTTCCTCCCATGACAAGTTGCTTGCTTATTTGGTTTTTTTTTCCCCAGAAACGTAATTTCTATCCAAGTTCTGAGGCATCCCTCGTGTTCTACTGCACTTTAAAGTCACCTTAAGGTTCTTTTTTGGTGGTGGTGGGGTAGAAGCTTGCCACTTTGTCAGGCAACAGGTGCTAATGTGCTAAATAAACCACCTAAGCCTGGTGTAACTTACTGCTGAGCTGTTGCCAGGATACATACACTACTTGTGTACACAAGGTAAAGTCCCTGGGCTCACAGGGTCCGGATGATTCACTTCTGAAGGGCACTTGAAGGGAATAAAAGCAAATGGCCCACGTGGCTTCTGTAGGGAAAAAACATTTCTCTGCTGGGCAGCATCTGACCTGGTGCCAGTTGATGTGGGTTTGCTGAAAGGCTTGTGAGCGAGCTGGGTGTCACCCCGAAACACTGCCCGAACAATTCTGGTCTAAATTGGAAGAGAAAAATGCACCTTAATATGGTTATTTCTGTTGAATTTTGTCTTTTCTGGCTTACTGTAAGGAATTACGTGTAAAGAAGATGGTTCTGGACTAAGCTGAGCACGTGGCACATGGGAAGTGGTTGTAACGTGTGTGCAGATGTTTTCTTTTGTTAAACTCAGTCCATGTCTCTTCGTACCTTTTTCAGGTTCACTACTGTTAGAATCGAAGATAAATCCAAATACTGCCTATCAGAAGCAGCAGGCAAGTATTACTGCTGGGCTTTAATCTTTATGGTTACTGATGCTGAGGGATTGTTTGTGCTCAGATTGCCTTTTCCAGGGAAAAAGGGAAGTAACACGATGTGGAATTGGCAATGGTGTTTTCCCATATAGGTGAGCAGCTTGCTTGGAAGCCTGTACGTGCTGTGATACTTTGCATTCGAGAGATGAAAATGTGGGCCTCCTAAAAAACCCTTTTGGACTATAGGGCCCTAAAGAGAGTATGTGTGATTCAGACAAATACTGATCTTATTACAGTTAGAAACACGAATGCCTAACTTCTTTCTCCCATCCCACGCCATATGAAAGAGGTGTTGAATGAGGAAGTTAGAACTTGGCCAGTTCGGTTACAGCATATTTACTTCTGGAGCTCTTCCTCTGGAGAGAAACTCTGTGGGACTCCTTTCATTGTTGCTCTTACAGTTTTTGGCTGAAGCCTTGAAAACTGCTGCTCTCCTGGGTCAAGTGGGTGGCCATGGGCAGGCTTACTCACACGGTCACCTTTCCTAGGAGTAAGCCTTGTGCAAAGCGAAGGAGTAGAGCAGTTGGGAGTCATTTTTGTTTCATCCACTAAACAAATTAGGTTGATAAATCTCTTTTGCTTCTATCACTTTTAATGTCTTTTTCCTCTTTGTGCGTGACTTTTTGGTGTCTCTGCCTGCATTGTTCTCGTGATTGTTACTGGGGCTCTTCCTGTCTCTTCCTTTGTTCTGCAGCAAATTCCGATCCTTTTGTTCAGTGTTTCACACTGTTCTCTATCATTAGGGTATCAGAAGTGTTTCAACACTAGAAAACAGGAATTTTGTTCTTTCTAAGTCACAAAGAGACAAATCTTGAAGGGTTTTGTTTGTTTTGGTGACAAGGCATGTTATGAGCACTTGAGGAAAGAGCCTGCGTTAGCTCTTGAGCGCAGGCTGGCTTGCTTTCGGTTAGGAGCGGGTTGGAGGCTTGGGCCTGGCTTTTCAGGAAGCTGCTTTCCGTGGTTTCCACTCTTCACTCAGTAGGTGATGGTGGTTTTAGCTGGGGTGACAGTCGTGGGCTGTCATCAGAGGATGGTCTTTATGGAGCACTGCCGGGTTCTCAAAGTCAAGAGCCTCGAGCTGCTTCCTGTTAGCGGAGGAAACTGATACCTAATGAAATACGAGTGCACGTTATGTTGCTGTGGAGCTTAAAGCACCTCCTTTTGCAGCCTGTTTTTGTAACTCCATACAGCTGATTGTTTGAAAGCCTTTACTTAATGGGTAGCAAAGTTTCAAGTGATTTAAGTAGCTTTTTGTTATCTTTTTTTGGGGGGGAAGCCTTGTGGGTTGTAGTTTTAGGCTGAGGCTTATTTTGGTTGGCTTTTATTGCTGATTCTGATGCTTTTGTGACTGAAAGTGCTTGCGCTCTCTTGAAGAAGTTTGGTTTAGGGTGGGTTTTTTGAAGAGGAATAATGATTGGTGATTTCCAGAGACAACTTCTGGGTTTGTCTGACCTCTGAAATCATACAGCTTTCAGTTGACAGAGCTCTGTCCTCCAGCTTTATGTGCCTTCTTCTGAGTAGAGTAGCAAAAAGCAGACCTTGATGTAGCATTCCTGTCTCATTGCTTACAGGTTGTTGTATTCAAAACGTGGGTATCTTAGAAACAGATCCTTTTTATACCAGTGGAAAGACTTAGGTAAAATACTTTGGCTAACCAGATAGGAAGAGGGGTGCTCTTTCTTCAGCATCTCTATGTGCATGTTTGATGTCTGTTCCATAGGTAGCCTGAGGACCTGGAGGCTGTACTGATGTGCCCAGGGCAGGTACTTGCGGGTGAATGGCAGCATGGAGGAAGCTCTCTCTTTACTTGTAGAGTTCAGTCTCAGGTTGTCATTAAGGTGCTGATCATTTTGGGCTTGGAGAAAGCCACAAGATGGTGCAGCTTGATGGAGAAGCGTCCCTTCCCCATACATCTGTTTCCATATGAACCACTTGAATGGATGTGTGTGGTTATCACACTCAGAACGGAGAGAGCCAACTGATTCCTGGTTGCTGGGTGTCATTGTGTGATTCCCAGGATTGCACTGTTTGTGCTCAGCAGTGCTGTAATTACTGGCTAACTGAACAGGGCAGGCCTGTGTCTGCCTTCTCACATCGGGTTTGTGGTCACCGGCTTCGGTGCAGAATCCAGTTCTGCTGGGTGCTGGGCAGACTGTCATTGTGACCTCATTCTCAAGAGAAAGGGGACTTGGGTTAGACACAGCACACAACATGAAAGAATCTCTTATGGCATGTGTGCAGAGAACACTGGAGCCTGAAGAGCTTTCGATCCCCTGGATTTCAGGTGTAGACTTCGGGAGTTCCATCCCTGCACCGAGCACCCTGTGTTGGCCGAGGAGCAGGTCAGCTGCTTCTGGAGGCTCCAGCAGGAGCAGTTGAAGAAGTTGTTACCACACCCAGTGCTGTTCCACCCTGTGCTGGAGGTTACAGTTCGCTGGCACAGTTGGCAGCAGAGCGTGACCTCTGCTCGAGTCAGATGGATCCGTTCTTGTGCTTTGTTCCTGCAGCTCAGCTCCGAGGGTGGCGGTTTTCAGCTGCGTTGGCTGCACGGCTCCAAACTGCAGCAGAGATCCTGGCTGTGAACGCTGCCTTCTGCTGCTGACTCCTTGAGGTGTACGCTCTTTCCAGAGCTGAGATGGGCGGTGTGTGCAAACAGTGCCTTTTGCAGGGTTGCCATGCCTCATGTGGCAGCAGCAGTTTGCTCCAGGCAAAATCAGAGTTCCTCCAGGCTGGCCTGTAACACAGTTGCAGGGGTGTTATTAACAACCAGCCTGAGTGTTGCCAAGGGGCCAGTGTGAGTATTGGTGTTACTGTGTGATAGGTTCCATGTGGGATCTGATTCCATTGAAACGCTTCTTTTTGCCGGGCAGGTGTGGAATAGCAGATACTGTGCAAACCAGGACCAACGCCAAAGAGGGGGTTGAACTCCCCTCTTAAATTGTTCTGAATTCACCTCTTAGGTTTTCTATTGTGTTTGATGGAATTAAGGAGCACTGATTGTCAGTGGGGCACATTGTGGGTGCTGAGCTAAGTAGGTGGAGTGGGAGCCTCTTGCAGCAGCTAGGGCCAGAGGATGTCTTGTCTGTGGCCTTTGTGGGTGATCTCAGGAAGTGTGTGCCAGATGAGTGGATTTTATATTGCTATTAGACAATTATTTTCTGGTTAAGCCATCTTTCAGAAGTATTTTTGCAGAAATGTGACTTCTGCTTTGTGTGGGCACCATTGTAACAAGCACTGTTCAGTAACTCGAGAGTTCCCACCGAATTTGGGTGCAGTCTTGATGGATGTGTGCAGTCATTTTAAGCTACGGCACTGTATCTCTTACCTGAGTCACTCTGGGTTGTGAATAGAACTTTGTGTGTGTGTCCTCCTTTGTTCACTGAGGCACCTCTTGAGTCTCACGTTACCTGGGAGTGGGTTGATTTGGAGTGTCAGGGCACTGGTAATTTCACAGAAGGTTTCGAGATAAACATGTCAGGGTTTGAGTTTGGAACAGCCACAGATCTGTACCTACGACTGCTCATGTTCTGATTAATCTCTCAAAGAGGACCTGAGCATGGAGCTGATCGGACTTCTCAGTGCCTGCAGTTGACAGTTACTGTTTTTCCATGAATCCCAGTTCAACTGCTTGCTCCAAAAGGGCACGTGGGGATTCAGCTCTTGGCAAGGAAGAGGTGAGGGTGGACAGCTGTAGGCGCAAGCCATGGCTGCTGTATGAACCTGTACCATTTGCTCACGTGAATCACAGCCCAAAAGCAGAGACATTACTTCTTAATATTTGTGATGGTAGGATAGAAGTGGAAGTGCAATGTAGGACACTGCAGTATAAATGAACTGTCATAAATAGCATTAAAACCATAGTGCAGTGAGCTCAGTTCTTTCCAGAACAGGGAAGGAATATATAAAAATGAGAAAAGGGAAAAAACTGAACTTGTGCAAATGGTGCTGGTTTTCATGTGACCTGTGGTTATGTTTTGAGAGAAGGAAGCTGATCTGTTGACCTGTTGGTAGGCCCTTTCAACGATGTTGCTGCAAGAAGATGTTATACTAAACTATTCTAAGGAAAAAAGGAAAAGGCAAAGACATCCCCCTGAAAACCCCACAGCTACAGATGGTTATTGAGGGAGACTGTAGAAATGAAGAATTAATCCCAAATCAGTAATGCTGATTTTCATGCCTGTTCGAGGGTGATAACTGTACCTGCAGAGTGGTGCTGGCGGAGGCAGAGGTGTGTTTCAGATGGCCGTGCAGGTGGAGGAGTTTATCTGCTGTCCATGCTGTCAGCAGTCCTGTCCCAAACGCTAGTCCCCTCTCGTCTGCCAGTGGAAATACTGGCTCCTTCTGTATACAGAGTGCTCCCTGACCTGTGTAAGCACAGAAGTGCATTAACAAAGATCTGCTTAAGTATCTAACCTGATTTTGATCAAAAACAATTAAGGAATGCTGGCTGACAGGTTCAAGAGTAGCAACAGTCACTTGGTAGTAATTGGTTTTGTCCCTGTCTTTGATGGATACATGAAGGACAGTGACAGGATAGTTGTATGGTACCATGTCATGGGTTGGCCTTTTAGCCTACTGAATACCTTAGAGATAGCAGTCAGCTTCCTCATCATCACCACACAGATAGTGACCAGTCAGCTTCATCATCATCACCTACCTTGCGCATAACAAACAATCAGCTTCATGGTTTCCTGTCACTTGGTGCACACAGGGAACCAAGAAGTTCTTTTGGGGTGAGGGTGTCAGGGAGCAGCGGCAGGGTCTGTTTCTTGTTGCTCCTGCAGTTTCCTAAGCTGTATGAGGTATCTGTAAGCCAGTGGGGTATTGTTTGGTTTGGGTTGCTTAGCTTAATGATATCACTGAGTATTTCATTTACAACAAAAGTCACGCAGAAAGTCTTAGAAGCCTTTGTAAGTTGCATGATGAACACTGACCTCTGTGAATGAGGGAAGTAAATTACTTGATGGACCATTCAGCAAGGGCTTGCTCGTGGTTTTGTTTGAGGTTTGGGGGGTTTTTTCAGTCAGGAAACTCACTGAAATGTGGAACTGTTTTGCTGGAGCTCATCAAATGTACTGCAGCGTTAGTAGAGAGATGTTCTGTTTGCACAGTTTGGCATGAAGATGAGTTTACTGTAGGATGCTGAACTATTGTGTTCTGGGTTTGGCTGGGATAGAGGCATTTTCCTCCTCGTAGCCGGCACAGTGCTGTGTTTTGGATTTAGGATGAGGATAATGCTGATAACGCAGGGAAGTTTTAGTTGTTGCTTACCCTGAGTCAAGGACTTCTCCCATGCTCTGCCAGCAAGGAGAGAGAGGCACAAGAAGCTGGGAGGGAGCAGAACCAGAACACCTGACCTGAACTGGCCTAGGGGATATTCCAGACCATGGAACCTCAAGTTCAGTGTAGAAGCTGGGGGGGAGTTGCATGGGAGCTGTGCTGGGGTCAGGCTGGGCATCGATCAGCGGATGGTGAGGGACTCTTATGCATCACTTGACTGTCTTGGCGTTTAGTCCTCTGGTTTTGTTACCTCCCTTTTCTTCATTACTATTATTATCTTTTATTTCCATTATTAAATTGTTCATATCTCAGCCTTTGGGTTGTACCTTTTCCCAGCTCTCTGAGTGAGCTGCTGCAGGGGGCTTAGTTGCCAGCTGAGGTTAAACCAGGACAGTTACATATCTGAATGTGGAAGCACAAGCTCACAGTCCTCACACTGCAGCAGCAAGTGTCCTAATATACCCTTATGAAGAAAACGTTTTTAGTTTATTCATAAATTCCAGCAAATCTTCCAGACAAACTGTGCAAATGCATTGGATTGATGGAGCCAGTGGTAACAGAGGAAAAATCCTTGCTCGCATGAAAATACCTGTTGGCAACTGTTTGTAACTTAGTAAGAACTTACATCTTACTCTGTCTTTTAACTCAGAAAAGAATGTTTTGGCTTTAGTTTGGCATTATAGCTCACATTGCCACGGCTCTGTTAAACCCTTTTGAGGAAGAAACGCTGTAATCTTGGGCTTTTGTTCCTACTGTGTTAAGTATGAAAAGACTTTGTTACATTGCAGGTTTTCCTAATCCTACATTCCCTTTCCAAGACTGTTGGCACACAATTATGTTGTGGAAAAATGTCATTATAAGTGGTTTGGTTATGAAAAACGTGTATTTAAATATCTAATATGTAAGGCAGTGGTCATAAAATAGCAAAAAGGAAGATGATGTCCCTTGGGGAAGAAAAGGCGATTTAATGTTTTCATGTCTTCCGTTCTGTTGGGACAAGTGTAACTTTGCATTGCCTGTGGCTTAAAGGATGGAGGTTGATAATAAGTGTGGACCTGCTTCAGCATCCCTCATTTTTCTGGTTTTCCCTTGAACAGGACACGCTGATTGTTTGGTCAGAAGCAGAGAACTATGATTTAGCCCTGAGTTTTCAAGAAAAAGCTGGTTGTGATGAAATCTGGGAGAAGATCTGCCAGGTACAGCTCACTTTACATGTTCTGTTTCTTCCAGGTGTTTTAGTGTTTTCTGTGACTTTGTCTGTTTGTGCTGTGGTTTTTCAACCTACTTGTAAAATAAGCATGTATTCTGTTCTTTTCTATGGCTTTTCTGTGTCAGGTCATAGGCTGCCACTATTTACACGAATTGTTGCTTTCATAATTGGATTTTGTGCTTTGGAAAATCAGTGTAATGATGAAACTCAGGTCTTGGGCATTTTAGAGGGGTTGGTTTGTTGTCTTTATTAAAAATGGGAATGCCAAAGTACCACATTTTAATTGTCCTCCCAGGTGACCTCTTGGAGTGCGGCATGTCTGAGAACGTGTTGTAATGAGTAAGGATGTAGATGTTTCACTGAGAGACAAAGAGGTCCTGTAGGAGCTCAGAATTGTCAGTGATATTTATTTCATCAAGATTTAAGTCTTGCTGACTATCTGTGTCTTATGGATGTTTCAGTCTTTGTTGGTTTATTACAAAACAGTTTAGGTCTACCTTCTGAAAGTAACAAGTCAATGGAATCACACCTGAGTGTACTTAAAAGAGGAAACTTGGGCCTTCGGTATTGGAATTTGATTTACTCGCAGGTTTTGAAATAGTGCAATGTGATCTAAAGGGACACAACTTCTGTTATCTAAAGGAACACAACTCAGATTTCCTACCAGTCTCCAAACTAGGCAATTAAGATGCAGTTTAATCTTGGAGTGCTTTGGGATACAGGGGTTTTTTTCTCAGTTCTGAAGTGCTGTTGTTGAAAGGATGTGGTACTGGTAACAGCAAGTGGATGTGTCTAATACATAGTCCAGGTTTTAAATTGGGACTGAGGCAGTGACCAGTCTGACAGGAAGGGTTTTGTGTGCTCAGACCATGTCAACCATTAGACTTAAGCACTTTCATCGGGCTGCAGACCCCTCCTGCCTTCTCCTTTGAGACTCCTGGGTAACATATTCTTTGTGGGGGACGTAGCAACAGGAGGTTGTGAATTCTCTTACTATGACTTTAACGCTTCAGAGCCTTCTGATTGAGAAAATGAAAGAAGGTTTTCTGATGCCCTTCTTCATCTTTATATATTTCGTGCTAGTCTGAAGGTTCTTCAGCCTTTGTGACTGCAGGGATGCTGTTAGGTTTGGTTTTATTTGGATTTTGGTACTATTGAGGATAATCATAGGATAGTTTGGGTTAGAAAGGACCTTAAGATCATCCAGTTCCAGCCCCTAAATAATAGTAATGCCTGGAGAACTTTGAAGCAGCAGACTTACTCCTCTGCATGGCCAGATGTTTCCATGCAGCTGAAGGTATAGAAGTGCTTCTGCACATACTGTTTCAGTTACTGACTTGATGATTTTTATCTGTGTTTTGGGATGAGTTGGTAATTGTGCACACTCTCTCCTTAGGTCCAGGGTAAGGATCCTTCAGTGGAAGTCACGCAGGACCTCATTGAGTCAGAAGAGGAGCACATAGAAGAAATGCCTGAAACTAGTCCTTTGATCGACCTTCCTACTTGTGAACTCAACAAACTTGAAGAGATTGCTGACCTAGTTACCTCTGTCCTCTCCTCGCCCATCCGTAGGGAAAAGCTGGCACTGGCCTTGGAGAATGAAGGCTACATTAAGAAACTGCTACAGCTTTTCCAAGTGTGTGAGAATCTGGAGAACACCGAAGGCTTACATCATTTGTATGAAATTATTAGAGGAATTTTGTTCCTCAACAAAGCAACTCTGTTTGAGGTGATGTTTTCGGATGAGTGTATTATGGATGTTGTTGGATGCCTGGAGTACGATCCTTCTTTGGCTCAGCCAAAACGGCACAGGGAGTTCTTGACCAAAACAGCAAAATTTAAGGAGGTTATTCCTATAACAGACTCTGAACTCAGGCAAAAAATCCACCAGACTTACAGGGTACAGTACATTCAGGACATCATCTTGCCCACACCGTCTGTTTTTGAAGAGAATTTTCTTTCTACCCTCACTTCCTTTATTTTCTTCAACAAAGTGGAGATTGTCAGTATGTTGCAGGTAAGTGGGTTTCAATGTGCTATAGATGGATCATCTGTAGATACCTGTAGCTGTAGTTTCACAAGCGGTTACCTCTTTAACACTGTGTAAGTTAATCATTGATGTTTTCATTTGTGTAATGGTTTCAGTGCTTCCCCTCATTGTATTTTAGAAACGGTAGATTTCAGCTAGCAGTAGATTTTCAGGAAACAGTAGAAAGTTCTTGATTCACAAGCAGCATCTTGAGCATTTTAGCTGGTTTTGTGTAGGTTTTTAGGGAACAAGCAACTTTTTAGCACATAACACATTCTGAATTTGATTCAAAAGAGCGTGTTTGGAACCATTCCTGCTATACTACTGTTACTTTATGGTAAACTCAGGCATTCATGTAATATAAATATAGATATATAAAGTAATTTGTTGGGGGTTTTCCTACATATTGATATCCAAAGGTACTAATTAATAAATAACCAGCACATTACTACATTGAAAAGCTTGCTGCACACTGTGTGGTCAGAAGCAGTTTAAGAATAGCTAGGTGTGGCAACCAGAGGGCCTGTGGAAAGAGCCGTGGTAAAGAGCTGAGTGTGGACATGACATTCAGGATGTTCTCACTTCCCATTTTGTTGTGCGAACTGATGGACACCAAAGTGGATTTGTTCTGTTTCTGGTCTGTGCCCTCAGAAGAGAATATCACGAACCTGTGGGGCCTGAGTTTGGACAGTCTGTAAAATAGGAAGATGTGTGAGAGGACAGTAGTTAAAACTGTGGAAGGAGAGAGGCACTGGAGCAGTGACATTGCCATCAGGAGTGTTGCTAAAGAATGCCATAGGGGATTGGGAGGGAAAAACCAAAACTGGAGAATTGCCTGAATAAGCTTTGGGCTTCCTTTCAGTTTCTTTCTGCTCTTCAGCAGTAAGCAGGAAGTGAATCCCATGTGCAGAATTACTGACTTTGTGTTAAATAGAGATTTCCCTTTTTATTCTTTTGCATATATTACTGCTACTCTCCTGAGGCCACAGTCCTGTGTGCAGTTAGAGGCATTTAACTCTGTGAAGTTCTTTGTTTTTCATCTAGGCTTTACTGTACTGGATATTTAATTGTGCCTTAACAGAATGCTATAGTTCCCTGTTACCTGCAGTACTCTCTGGAGGAGGTTCTGAAATCCTTTGTCAGTTCTTTGCTGCTCTGTCACTGCTGTCCTTACCACAGTGGAGAAAGGATGTGGCACATTGGGCTGCTTGTCTGTTTTGAAGACGTGTGTGATGGTTTACAAATAACGTTGATACTCACGTCCTTTGAGCTGCCTTGAGAACTGAGAGCTAAGAAGAAAGCACGTGTGGAAGAGGTAGCATGGAAGAGGAGAGTCACATGGTAGTGTGGACCTTAGGTTCAGGATTGTTTTCAACAGTCCTCTGGAATAAATCACCCTTTTGTTGTGGCACAAGGACTCCAAAGCTCCTTTGGGTTTGGTGAGCATGTTGGAAGTCGTCTCACCCTAAATTCACCAGCAAAGCTCCCTATGAGAGTGGGGTTTATTAGGAGTAGCAGGTTGTGTTTGCTCTGGTAGTAAAACACTTTCTGTGTGCTGTGAAGCAGTAGATCCCGGTGCTGCTGTGGTTGAAGGGCATGGAGTGAGCGTGGAAAACAATCCTAGATGCACCCTGTGCTTAGGATATCAGGACTACGCTGTGCAGCAGCCTTAGACAAGCACAAGATATTTCCATTGCTGGGTGCTGGGAGTCTGTAGCCTGTCTGAAGTTGGTTGTGGTAGGGTTATTTTTTGTTAACAGGCTTAATGAAGCTGTTAAGGGCAGAGTGAACTACTCAGTGTGTGTATGTTGTGCTCTCTCTGAAGTTGATTCCAGATATCATTTGGCTGTAAAGCACTTCTTTCCCCACCTCTTAAAATTGCCAGGAATTCAATGGTGAACCTGTGGCTGGCATTCCTGTAACTGGAAAAGTTCTGTCTCCTGTCACAGCCTAAAAATCAACCAGGTTATAACAGCAGCACACAGGAAAATAGAGAATAATCCCCCTCTGCATTATGCAGTGTAACATTATATATATTTATTGGAATGCTGCTGTTCCATTTGTGTTTGTTCAGCGCATAAGTAAAGTTTGTAGAGTTGAATCAGCAGTGGTGCATCGTTCTGTAATGCTGTAGCATAACGTTACTATTTGCTTTTGGATTTGTATTGTTTGAAAGGTAACAGAGGCAGTTGATTTGAGAGAACACCAACACTGTCTCCATGGAGAGAAACTGATATACAGAACAGGCAGAAAGAGCCAAGAGATGATGTTCACCCTCGTTTTCTGATACCTCTTGATACTGAGCAGTGGTGTGACTGAAATGCTTAACAAGAAGTGGAACATTGTCCTATATGTACTTTAAAATAATTATCTCTTGGTAGTAGAGGATCTGAGTATGAAAAGCAAGAGATGCTCAAGTTTCCCAAATTGGAAGAGCTGGACTACAAGTAGGGGAGCTTTTGCAGCAGATTCATCATGTGTTCACCTAGACACATAGACATAGGTGGCTGGACAAAATGCTTGTGATTCTGCAGACCCAGGATAGGGTAGCTGCTACACAGAACATGTGGTAACCCTGTGGTGTGAGCAGCATAGGTGCAGCAGGTAAAAAATGTCTTGGTTGGCAGTTTCTGGGGTATAGAAAGAAGTTAAAAGTGTAAAGGCTTACACTTACCAAGATGTATGTTCCCTGGAAGGTTTCATGAGGGTGCAGGGAGGGAGCCTGGAGCAAAAGTGGGACACTG
>JAOEHX010052409.1:31500-43225 GCA_025448015.1 Bolborhynchus lineola
TCCAACCTGGCCTTGAGCACTGCAGGGATGGGGCAGCCACAGCTCCTCTGGGCACCCTGTGCCAGCGCTTCAGCACCTTCACAGGGAATAGCTTCTGGCCAAGAGCTCATCTCAGTCTCCCCTCTGGCAGTTAAAGCCATTCCCCTTGGCCTGTCCCTACAGGCCCTTGTAAAAACCAATTTCAGTTTCAGTTTGCTGCTGAGCAATTGGCAATTTAGCCCATCCCTGTTTACATTCAGTTTTCTGAATTCACCTTTTTATACAGTTTACTCTGATTGAGACCAAGTGATGGTCTCATTTGAAGAGGATTTCTGGCTCCTGGTGATTAGGTTCTGGCAGTATTGTGCAGACTTAATGAATAACTCCACTGTCTATGAAATGATCCTTGAAATTTGTGAAGGATTATGAATGCTGTAACCTCTAAGAAGCTTATACTTTGAAGTCTCTTTGATCTTGACAATATTAGTAATTCAGATGTTCTCTGGATCTGACAGGTTGACATCTGTTAGCAGGACTTTGGAATTCAGATACTGGAGTGGGAGTATGCTTTCATGTAAACTCCACCAAATGGCTGATGGTGTCAATGCTACCATCAAGAGAAACATAAATAACAGACCTTTCAAAGAGCAGTATCAGGCAGACCTTCCTGACAGCCCCTTTGTTTGCTTAAGATGGTACACAGTGCCTTGAAGTGATGCAGCTGACACCCAGGACAGAAGATCAGAGTATTTCTTAATCATCAGTGTAACTCATCTGGAAAGGTAAGGTACTCACTTCTTCAGTCCTCTTTCTTTCTTGCTCTATTTCATATTCTTCCTTAGATTTTCTGTAGCACAAAATACAAGTAAATGCTCAAAATTTCTTCAGTATTACAGTCTTTTAGGTAAATTTAGTACTGCTTAAATATTTGAGGACTATCAAAACCATTGCAGAATAATTGTTAGCATCCAAAATACTTCCAGGACTTAAATTCAAATGCACTCTTAATAATTACAATAAACACACAGAACCCACCATCCTCAGTCAGTCATTCCCTGTGGAAAACAATGGTGTAAGAATATCCAGAGCTTGTTTCATTTGCTCCTTTAAAACCAAGAAGGGAAGTATTTTCTGAATACAGAGGGAAAATAGCATGATTTAATATGTGAATGTATTAATCTGCTATTATTTGTCTATGTTTATATATGTGTGAACTGGGAGTGGAGGAGAATCTGTAGAAGTGTCAGTCCTCACACCTCCACACATCTTCTTAGATCACAGCAACAGCCATTGACACAGCTAAGAAGGAAGCTGTGGAAAGGAAAACGCCTACTGAAAAGGCACACAGTCTTCCCAAGGCTTTGATGTTTAGTATGTTTCCTGAACGGGTTACAGGCAGTGTGCTCCTCTTGTCCAGAGACATCTAACCCAGCTCTAAGTCAACTTGTAGATTCAGGGAGAATGGAAATGATGGGGCTCTTAAAGCTGCACGTCATTCCATGCAGCCACCATCAGGATGGAGTGGTTATCTCTCAGTCTTTAAATACTCCTGATCACACCCACCATCTAGCATCATTCATGTTCTCTTAGGTAGCACTTTGCCAAGAATATTCTTGTCATCTGTAAGATGAAGGCAGTTTCCTGGGAGAGGCTGGAGGAGTTAGGCCCTACATACCTTTATTCTTCATTTTAAAACAATGTACAAAGTAGGACTGCTTCATTTTTTTACCTTAGAACCTCCCTCAGTATTTTCATTTCTTCTTGTTCAATTTCACTGAATACATCAGAACCCTCTGTCAAGCAGTCAGGCAAGACACCTACAAAAATTAGGGCAAAATTTGTGCATTTCTCTAAAGAAAATTATACTGTAGTCCATTTGGCATCATGTTCAGGTAGCGCAGAGAAAGAAAACAAACAAACCCATCTAACTCTTCCTCTGTGTAACTGCTTCCAAAAAGATTCTATATCCTGGGCATCACTGCCAGCAGGAAAAAGGCAAAGGTTTCTGACCCATAAAATTCAGACATATAAGGGTAAAGCATAAGCCATACTCTGCATTGATCATTACATGGCATTTCCCACAAACTCAATTTGGTCATGGCCAAGTGAACCATTTTCACATTTAGCTGTTACATGAAAGTTGGCATTTAAAAATGATTCTCTGGAACCATCATGCAGGAAGGAGACAAAATAAAATGGTAAAACTAAAGACATGAAATAAAGGAGGAGATAGATGAAAATCCTTTCAGAAGCATCAGCAGGGCAGCAAAGCTCTGTGTAAATTA
The DNA here is from genome assembly GCA_025448015.1 of Bolborhynchus lineola. Lineage (NCBI taxonomy): Eukaryota > Metazoa > Chordata > Aves > Psittaciformes > Psittacidae > Bolborhynchus > Bolborhynchus lineola. The sequence goes on from JAOEHX010052409.1 coordinate 33,765, forward strand.
ATTCCTCTTCTTTTGAAGCGTGTATTAGCATGCTGAAGCCATAACTTCTGCTTTCTGGGTTATTCATATGCAACTGTACAACCTGAATTGCAAAGCAGGCACAGCAGATAGTATAGTATTGTTGCTATGCAAGTAGCACAATTCAAACTATTAATATTGTCACTGTTGATGAACTGATTAATTGCTTTAACAAAATTATCACCAAAATTATTTAACAAAAAGCTAAATCAAGTTTCACAGAAAGATTTAGACAAACAGAGCTGAAAACTCTGTTACTTTAAAAAAGACTATAGACAGCTCTCACTGAGAATACAGGCCAGGGACTGAGCATTGAAATCCCAGTCCCAGTAACATCAACTGCATGTTTTCCATTAACTCGAACTGGAACTGAACTGGTATTCCATGCTCGGGTATGAAAGGATTACAGAGTCATCAACAGAACACTAAAAAGATGAAGTGAAACCCCATGCTCACCACTTCTTACCATTTCTTTCTTTGATGATTCGAAGAGCTTGCAATTGCATTTCAATATTTTTCTGTACCATCATTTTTTTAAATAGTCTAAAATCTTCTGCTGCCAACACTGTTTGCAAAATGGCCTGTGGGGGGAAAACATGCACAGGATTAAAAACCATAGAGAAATCATAACCAACTCAGTCTGTCTGGAATTACGTGAGGGCTTAAATTCTGTGGAGCATGTTTTTAATAATTATATTTAATTCTCCTATCTATTTTTTCCAGCCATACAAGTTGAGCTAATAGTCAAGAAAATAATTTGATGGTCTACATGTCTACAATAACATTAGCACAAAACCTGGAGGGATTCCCAGTGTAAGTTTCCAGCTGCAATTCATGTGACTTCCTGCATAAATGCATAAGCTGGAGTGAGGAATGCGTGCTCTGAAGAAGCTGGTTACACACTGAGGAGGAGGTATGTCAACAGAGCCCAGTTTGAACTGGCAGCAGAAGCTCCCACTCCTCTGCCCCAAATACCTGAGGCGATTCTGAAAGATTTCTTTGAGCAGGGGAAGAGCTGCCCAACCATGTCTTCTCTTCTCAAAGCCAATGTTTCTCTTACAGATTTTACTCGTTTATGATAAAATCAGACAAAAACATCTTTTATTTTATGGAATATGTCTATTTTTTAAGTTCGTTGCTGTGAATGACTGAAGACTAACATAAAGCTGACAAATATGCAAACGAAAGTGGTAGAAACATCCTAAGCTTAAGAGGTTTGGTTTAGAAAATATAAAGGATAGAAGATGAATCTCCAAAGGTGTCCGACACACAAATATCCGTCATTATTTTCAAAGTTCAAATACAAACACACTATCTTTTATAAAACCACACTCTTAAAAAGAAAACTTCGCAGTTTCACCTCCACCCTGCTACGTTACTGAAAATATAAAGCTAAAACTCCAAACTCTACATTCCTTAACAAAGGGAAATACCTGTGAAGTATGTGTCTTTGCAAGAGGAGATGAAAAAGCTTCTTGAAATTTCTCTTCATTAATTCCAACTTCTTTAAGATAGTCTTCTAGTAATTTTTCAACCTGAAAGAAAATACAAGCCTCACTAATTAAGTTTCTCTCCCATAATTGCAAGTTAATTCAAAGAATTTATGAGACTCATTAGTGAACAAAACACAAGTTATACATGTCAGACATTGTGGTGTGGGTCATTTTAACTTGATAGAAAAGATGAATATTGCCAAGCTTTAAATACAGTATTTTAGCTAGTGGATATATTAATTTTAATGAACCATATGTTACACAGCAAAACCGATATGACTGTGCGTTAGTTTCTTTTCGACTTATCCTGTGTTTAAGCATGACACCTGTGACTCAAAGGATTTCTGAGTAACACCTGTAACAACATTAGAAAATTCTACATAACAAAGATAACCCCATCAGAAGTTCATCGAAATCCTACTTTAACCATTTATTTAGATTTCTTAGAAACCTACCCTAAACAGTGAATAACACTCACCAGAGCTTGGTACTCCTGATAAATTTCTGTGTATGACAATTTGCTTTCTTCTTCATCATCAAAAACTGTGGGGAAAACCACACACACATTTTGGAGTTAGTGATGCACCACAGACTATCTTATGCCTTAAAGGATTAACCTTTAGAAGGTAATATATTGGATCATATTAAAATACAGGTCATGATTAATAATAATAATAATATACTTTCCACACATTCAGGTTAAGCATGTACTTTTGGTAATTTAATGTCACTAAATTTCAGCCCAGGAAAACATGTCTTCATAGTAGAAGCAGATTTTTAAGCAAGTTGAGGATTCAGCAGATATGGACCCTAAAAAGAGAGGTTTAATATGTTTTTAAGATAATATAAGGTTTAATATAACTACTGTGTGAACTTGCATATGGTTGTTCTAAGGTGGCAGATGACACACATAAAGCAGGAAATTTCTCCCTCTCTCCATATATTTATACGGAGGATGTATTAATGACTTAAATCAAATTTCTTTTAAATGCTATTCATTTAGCAAGAGCCAAAGTGATGCAGGAAATCAGACCCTCTCTGCAGAATAGCAGATAACCCCAAAGAGAAAATCTGATGCAGATAGATAGGTTACTTTCTAATGATATCTATCCTGATTTAGACAAAATGGCCATCTGTATAGTATAGCCCATATTAATCATAGTCATAAGTTTGTATTAAGAACTCTTGACTGGATGTATAAAGCTAATGGCCTCTACACTGCAGAATAGATGGAAGAAGCAGAAAATAAGGGAAACTGTAAACTAGGGTTTGGGAGGTTTTAATTCATGGGGCTTTCATGTCAACAGGAACAGAGGTAATGTCAAACCCAGCAATTAAAGCAGAGGCTTAGAAATAAGACTTTCTCAATCCCCTTCAAGATTAGCCACTATACATTGGACAAGGCACTTCCCACGTTCTGGCTTTGAAGTCATTTCAAGGATGGGAATTCTGCTTGAATCCATGAATGAGTGTGATTTATTCTTCATCTATATATGACATCTCTGATGGAAGATGGTGCTGATGCACAGAGGATTAGTCTAACTTTCACACCCATTAACAGTGACTTTTTAAATGACATAATCTGGAAAAGCAACATTTGCTTTTGTTTCAGTCTTGCCCTTGGGAAATTTTTTTATAACAGGATTAAAACAAAAGCTTTAAAAATGTCTAGGAATAAATCCAAATGGTAGAAAAGCACTATAAATCTTTGTATTACCAAACCCAAGAGGGTGAAGACACTTAACCGCCTCTATTGTCTACTGCATCTCCTCCTCCCCTCTGGGGAATCTCCCTGACAGCTCTTTCAGTCCCCAACCTTCGTCTCAGTTTCTCTGTTCCCTTTTACCTCCTGCTGTTCCTCCCCACGCTGGGCATCTAACAGCACAGGGATGTCGCTCCTCAGCCAGTGTCCGCACAAGCAGCTAACCTCCCGCTGCCAAAGGGATGCTTCCAAGTCCTCCTCCTCCTCCTTCCACAGCTACAGGACAACATGGAAAGCAGGCTGGAGAGCCTGCATAAACTGCTCTCTGTTCTCAGGCTCTGAACAAAAAGGGAACGGAGTTCCAAGTAAAGCAAGCTGCAGTCAGCATCTCCTCTGAGTTGAGTGGCATTAAGGAGTACTTTGAATGGAGACCTTGGATTGTCTTGAGTCATAGCTCCTAAACCAAGTAATCATCATTTCCTTTAAGGTTCTGGAATAGTCTTTGATCACCTGACAAGAACAAATGCCTGAAGCAGCACAGGACTGAGGGGAGACAAGCTTGTCATTTACCTGTTGAAGCTGAAAATCTTTGCTAGGACCCCTCAAACAGGATGAGTGTTAAGTCTGAGTTCTTCCTGCTGCAGACAAGAGCTGGTAAGCAAACCTGAGGGAACTCTCATCTTTCTCCCTCAGTCCTCAACAACATCTATATTCCTTTGTCTTTATCTTTGGTGCTCAGAGTCATTATCAAGTTCACCTATCTCCAAATGACGTTTCAGTTAACACCTTGGAATATGTGAATAAAACTGAAAAGCCGTCTTGCCTTAAGTACATTACCCGCAGATTTCAATTCAATTTTACAGCCACATAAAATTAATCAAGCTATGAGAAATTAATCAAGCCCCCAGAAAGAGGGAGTGAGAAAAAGCAACCTGCGATAGAAATCCATTACACTCATTTATGAGTTGTAGCAAGGCCTTGGTCTAAGTAACTGCAGTTCCAAGGTAAATGCTTTACATACCAATTACCAACACTCAAACAGTATTTTTGAGGAATCACAAATTACTGCCAGTCTATAAATTGTTGCTGATTTGCTTGTTCGACCCAAAGACTAAATGCCTTGAGAATGAAAGGAATTCTTTCCTGACAAAAGACAGCAATGGAATCAGCACAGTACATTTATAGAAAGGAAAAGCAAATAGCACAGGTATCTGCAACTGAAATTTCAGATGTCTTTAACTGTGCTTCTTATCAGCCCTAGCATTGCAGTTAACACTTCTTTAGCCTTTTTGCTCAGTAACTGCCCAATGCCAATCTGTAGCACAACTGATACCTTGGAAGAACATTTATTGCAAGTGATCTCTCCTTTGTTCCCCCAGTTTCTCAGGTAGAAAGCAACAAGAGGCACTGGCCATTGCATAAACCTGACTCACACTAAGTAGAAATTTACAGAGGTTCCCTAAATCTTCTTACTGCCAGTAAATGCCCCTCAACCTTCTAAAGGGAGATCATTGCTCCAGAGAGGGATAATCAATTCCCTCGATCCCTAAAAACTAGAACTTCTGCATGATAACCAAAGTGCGTCACTGTGATCAAGATTAAGCACTTTCCAAGAGAAACTTCTAGTCTAGATTTCATTCCCTCTTCCTAGCTTTAAAGAGGCCAGCAGCTTTTCCTTCTCTTTTCCCAGTATGCAAGGGAAAGGTATATACTCATGAGGCAGTTGGTGACATGGGTTAGTGGTGGTCTTGGCAGTCCTGGGGTAATGGTTGGACTTGACAATCGGAAGGGTCTTTACCAACCTGGTTGATTCTATGATTCAATGATGATCTTGCTTGGAAAGGGTAGAACTGATTCAGGATAACTGAGAAGCAACTTGTTTAGAAGCTGATCTGGATCAGAGGTGTGTCTGTTTCACTGAATATGAAATGAAACCTCTAAATGGGCACCAACAAGAACAACTGTACAACAGAAGACAGCAGCCCCTGGACCAACCATTACAGAAGCTGTTCTGGAGCCCACAGTAGGACAGAGGGGAGGAAGGAGTATGCCCAAGCAGGCAGAATATGTTAACAGTAAGAACCATTGGTAAGTCCCTAGAAATAATGAAAGCCTTCATTTCATGACCTCAGTATTTTCAAGTTAAAATTGCTAGGAGTCCTGCATCGTCAGGTGATACTGAAGGAACTGATTTACTCATAGTAGCCATAGAAAGTGACTCTAAATTAGTCTATGGCAACACGCTTTAATACTTCTCATATGTGGGGAAAATCATGGGCTACCGTGTCTCCAACATGTTTTTTATTGCAATAATCACAAAAAGGAGACCTATACACATCTCCTCAGGCACCTTTTCACAGCGCTACAGGTGTATTCTAGTCCCCTTCTCTCGGCCTGCACTTCCCAGGCTGTTCCCCAGGTTATCCCATGATTCCCGGAGGTCCTTCTTGAGGAAGAAAAGGAAGTTCAACTGGAGTTGCTACTGAGCTAAACTCATACACAGGAAGCCCTAGAAAACATAACTGATAACCATTGGCTTTTCACTGCTGACTATCATTTTTTGAGAGGTATTAACTTACGGTTTCTCATCTCTTAACTGCCAATTGCAGGAATTGAATTTTGGGCCTCCCAGCTTCTGTCCCATTGACCAGGCAGTGATTTTAACTGGGCTGTCCAGCTTCCTAAGGAAAACACTGAGCTATGGGAAAGCATTAAAGGCCTCTACCCACTTTCTAGCACATCAGGGTATTACGCACAGCAGAGCGAAGGACCCGCTCGGGTGCCACGGTATAAGCTCATGACATAATCCCCTGTACGAGCTACCGAACGCAAACTGCCGCAGCCTGATGAACGGCTTGTGGGGTGACACCGACCTTCCCGGACCAAAACCCCCCCGCTCACTAAAACCGGTCCCAAAGCGCAGGCTGCAGCCAAGCAAAACCCGACGAGCCTTCAACGGAGATCGCTGCCGGGGGGAGCCACGGACACTGACCGGACGTGCTAGCACAGACCCGCGGGGCCCGGTCCTGCCGCCGCGCAGGGAGAGTACCCCTCCGGGACCTCCCGTCCCCCGGCATGTGCCCGCCCCGAGGCCGCTCCCCCCGGGGGGGTTCGGGGAGGCCCTGCCCGGCCCCGCTGCTCACCGTCGCACTTCTGCTCCATGAACTCCAGGATGGGGATGGACCAGGCGGGCCCGCGCAGGAACCCGGCGATGGTGTCCACCACCCACTCCACGTCGCCCTCTTCCTCCTCCGCCGCCATAGCCGGGCCGGGACCGGGAGGAGGGCCGCGGTTGGAGCGCCCGCCCGGCTCTATAGCAACCGGCGTCACGGGGCGGGGCGGAGCGGAGCGGGGCCGGCGGCAGCGGGAGGCGGGGTAGCGGTGTGCAGGGCCGCGGCGCTCGGTGCGCCCGGGTCGGGATGGTTCGCCGCGGAGGTCCGGGTACCAGGAGTTAGAGCGAACCTACAGCCGGGGCAAACCGGTTAACGCGGCGCTTGGCGCTTCAGTGCTCCGCAGGGATGTGGAGGGTGATCCCTGGACCGAGAATTCCCGTTCATCCGCTGTTTGTCCTGTGCGGAGTGTGCGACCGGCAACTCCTCTGTGCCTCCTCAGCTGCTGTAGCCGCTGCTCCCATTCCAGACAGCTGGACTGAACGTGTCACTCATCAGGCCCTCGTGGGGACACGGATACCTCGGCACAACTCGTAACTAACTTAGGAAATCATTTACAAGGCAGTATGTAAGAGCACTGACATTAAAACTTAATCATATAGAGTGTTCTTTCTTAGGGCTGGTATTTGTGGATACTTTCCTTTTCTCCACTGAAATTAATCTCTGCCCTTGTCCTGTTGCGCTGCTAAAAGACTGAAAAGGTTTCCCTAATGTTTAAATGTGTTGTCTTTCTAATGTTTAAATTCATTTCCCTCCTTTTTTGTGCATGTGTTGCTGGTAAGTAAAAACAAAACAACCTAAACCAACCAAAACTCCTTGAAATCCATTCATCCCTTTTTAACTCTGCCCTTGTTTGAGGTCTTTTATGCAGGGAAGGAGCCAGCAGTACCATGGTGGCTGTGGTTGGTGACACCAGGCTCCACTCTTGTTCTTGCTCAAGAAAACCCCTCATAGTCGTTAATGAGATTTCAACCTGCAGAAAGGCCCAGGGCTGGGTGCATACTGATTTATTTTCATCTCAGAGGTTACAACTTTGTGCTGCCCACGCTGCAGAGAAATACCGATCAGCCATGCTTGACTTCATCATTTTAGAATGATGCTGCGCTGGAAGGTCACTAATGCCATTCACACCATCAGTGTTCCATTTCAACAGTCAGCGTTGTGGTCTACAACTATTAGTAGTATGAAGGTATTGCTTGGAGAACAGCTACTTCAGATTTGATTGTTCACGTAACTTGATCATTAATTCAAGCTTACATAATTGTGAAGTATGTTCACCTCCTGCATGCGCCATCATATGGGCAACTACCCACCATGAAATGAAACTGGGAAACTTGGAAAGGCACTGGGCAGGGCTCAGACCAGAAAATCCTGGAGGTTGATATGTTTCTTCTCCTTTGAACGAAGTAGGTAAAAGCCCATCACAGACACACATGCTTGGAAGCCAGAGAGCATCTGATATTTGGATGTGACCTCTCAAAAAGGCAGTGTGTATTTCCAGACAGAGTTACTTTAAAAGAAATTGAACAGGTTTCAAACTGAAATTATAACTTGTTAAAGCCTTTACACTTGTGCAGCTTATACACTTTTAAGCTGTTTTCCACTCCAGCAAAATATGAACAGTCCTGCACATTCACAAACCATGTAGATGAGGCCCTCATGACATGGGTTAGTGGTGGCCTTGGCAGTGCTGGGGAACGGTTGGATTTGATCCAGACTTAAAAGCCCTTTCCAGTCTGGTTGATTCTATGATTCTATAAATTGCAGGCCAGAATATTTCTTCATATGGATGTATCATGGGAAGATGGGCAAAGCTTCACTTCCCATGTCAGCAGGGAAGCTGTCTTGATTATTAACTTGTAAAGCTAAACCTCAGTACTAGAGGTTTGCTCAGATTGATGAGTTCATGTGCATATACCTTCTCTTCATCTTCTGCCTGACCCCCAGAGAAAAGCAGCTTGAAGTCAGTAGCCAGACCATTAAGAAGTAGTACATATCTTTTGTGTGGGAACTCAGTCAAGATTTGTTTCTTTCCTGACAGCAGCAAAGCATTTGCTATAGGTGAAAGGAACCATGGGACGTTGCTTTATGGCAGCAGGAGTGCCCTTCCAAAAGAAACTCTATTTAGATAAAGCAACAGAAAAATGATCAACCAAACACTATCTGCTCACATGTATTTTGATTCATGGAGCAAATATTGTTGTCAGAGCTAAAGCTCTGTATCCTGTTTATCACACAGAGGTCTCACATGAATGATAACATACATATTCCCATTTGCCCACAAGCAAAGTCAAGGCACTTCCTTGCATGTATTTTTCATTCTCTTTCTTCTTTTTCCCACACAAAAGCACATGCAAAAATATACTGAAAATGTAAGTAAGTTTGTAATTTTATTCTCCTTGATTTTTCACCAGGAAGAAACTGTTCCAGCAAGTGCAGGGGGTTTCTGCACACAATTGAACATGCACTTAGGAAAGTGCTTTGTACTCAGCAGTTCTTACCTAAAATGTTTAATTAAGCTGTTTACCAATTAAGTTTGTTCTGGCACCTCATTTAGCACATGATCATTCTCATCTTTCCCCCAGTAATATTTGTCAGTCCAGCAGGCAGAGTTAAATGTGACTTTGGCATAAAAGGATAGAAGTCATAATACTAATCGGGCTGGGTTTGGTTGTAATTACATATTGATGAGGGTTTTGTTAAATACGATATACTTCAATGACTTCATTTACTTTAGGCAAAGCTAAAATAGAAGTGAAATTGGTTCTAAGGAATGCAAACATATTGAAGAAGTGCTTTAAGTAAAATAGGGAATCATCAGTTATATTAGTTTTTCTCCCCTCAGGGATATTGTACTCCTGCAGGAACTTCTAAAGATCTTCCTATTTAGGTCATTTGTTGTATAAAGCTTGTCTTCTCTCTAGTGACACAAATCATAAAATCATAGGCTGGTTTGTGTTCGAAGGGACCTTAAAGCTCCTCCAGCTCCAACCCCTGCCACAGGCAGGGACACCTTCCATAGAGCAGCTTGCTCCAAGCCCCTGTGTCCAACCTGGCCTTGAGCACTGCAGGGATGGG
>JAOEHX010052410.1:0-10826 GCA_025448015.1 Bolborhynchus lineola
TCCATCGCTGGCGGTGTTCAAGGCCAGGTTGGACATAGCCTTGGGTGGCATGGTTTAGTGGGAGGTGTCCCTGCCCAAGGCAGGGGGTTTGGAACTAGAAGATCTTGGGGTCCTTTCCAACCCTAACTATTGTATGATTCTGTAAAATTAAAGATCAGTTTCCACAGTCCAAACTGCAAGGAACACGTATTTTTCCACAGGGGCATTCACTGGTCCTATCCTGACACATGCCATTCATCTACAACTGGCAATGTTCAGCATTCATGAAGATAACATTCACTTCCGATACTATGAGTTTTGCCAAGAGCTCATGAATATTCTTCTCTACGTAACTAGAGTATGAATCAAATCCTACTTTGATGCAACAGGCCTAAATAAGAACAAGTGAAACCTCCGGCCTGTAACACCTCTGTGCAAGCAATTCTGTTGGCACAAAGCAGTGCTCTGTACTGCAGTTCACCACAGCAGCACAAGACAGCCCGCATCTCTCTCCTTAGAAACGCAAAGAGCAGATGTTTGCCGACACCAGCAGCTCAGGCTGAGGTGAGGGTAAGCAGACCAGTTTTCCAACAAACCCACCACCCCTTGGATGCAGTGTTGGCTCTTTTGCTTTCTCTGATCATTCTGACACTTGTTTTCATCTGTCTTGATGCAATTTGTCCACACAGAAACTTATTTTAATTAAAACTAATGAAAATTGCTATAGACAACCCAGTCCCAGCTTGAGTTTCAGGTAACTCCTCATGTCTGCCAGTTTAAAGAAAATCAAGACTTGTCTAAACACAATTTATTTTAAAAAACCCTTTTGGATAAACCATTGCAACTTGTACTTACAAGAGGCCAAAAATGTAGCAGATAACTAAAAAGTACTCGCGATGTAGGCAAATTATGTGGCAGTATAAACTGTCCTTTGCCTTCTTATATCTCTGTTGTAATGCTGAATCAAAATAGTACTTTTTTTCCTTTTGCAAAGAAGTTGTATTTTGCAATAATTACCATGTTTAGCTCTTGGGTTTACCAAAGAAAACAACATTACCATTTGCCACTGCTAAAATTGTGTAATAATACAAGATTTAGTCTAAAAAGTCAATTTAATGTGTTCTTTAAATTTCTATTGGTATGCAAAGTATATGCAATACATACATGAGTATATGGATGGGAGGATAATAAACTGAGCAAGCAGCACTATGTTCTTTAGAACATACAGATATCCAGACATGTAAACACTTCGGTGTTTTCCTTGAGTGATATTTGGAGGACTGTGCAACATGGGTTCCGGGCTCCAATACACCACAACACAAGTCAGAGACATTCTGCAATCCCTGAGTAGGTGTACAGATAGGTAAACAAAGGAAACAGCATTTCAAAGTAAGTTCTGGGTTATACCACATCTACACCATTCAAATGGTACATTTCAGTAGGGTCACGTCTTTTGCCTCATGACTCTTCAAATAAGACAGAAAATGCTGCAACCTTTTGATGTTAGAAAGTGGATCTTCCCTCACACAATGAATAGAACACTGTGCCCACACTGTTCCTTTCAAGCCCTCAAATTCCTAAAAACGATGCCAAATGCAGTTGCCGGAAGATACAGCACAGCTTATTCAAGCTGAGAGCTGGGTATGTTTAGAAAAGTTAGAAGCTAGTCTGAAGGAAATACGCAATTCCTTCTTTGCAGAGAAGTGAGATGTGGAAGCCAAGCACCAGCTATATGCCAATTTTCTTAAGAAAGTGAAGAAAAACGTGTGATCCTCTCCTGTTTGGAAGACAAGGTACTGCTATAGGAGATGAGTGTACTTTTAAGCTGTAGGGTTTTTACTTTATACAAAACAAGTCCTGATTCTTTGAAAAGCAATAAAATTGCCCTCTTCTCGAGACATCATAGGCATTGCCACAAGTATGCACCAAAAAGACGTAGTTTAACAGTGCTGCTCTCCTTAGCACACTGTCACTCCCACCTCTTCTTGCTAAATGGGATCATCCATCCAGCATCAGGTCATATCCAAACACAAGCCTAGGCATTAGCCCTCAGGAACATGAGTTCTTCAGGCAAAGGGGAGTCCTCCTACTGACTCTCCAACAGCCACAGGATTTCATCACTAATGCTTGTATGTGAGCATTTCACAGCACATGGGACATTGCTACAGTGAAAGATACCTACAGACCTTACACTGACCAAATGAGCGTATTAACCTAATTTCATAGAATCACAGAATGGCTTGGGTTGGAAAGGACCTTAAGATCATCTAGTTCCAAACCTCCTGCCACAGGCAGGAATGTCTCACACTAGTCCATGTCTCCCAAAGCTCTGTCCAACCTGGCCTTGAACACAGCCAGCGATGAAGCATTTATCTTTGGGCAACCTGTTCCAGTGCCTCACCATTCTCACAGTAAAGGACTTCTTCCTTATACCTAACCTGAGCTTCCCCTGTTTCAATCGATTACCCTTTATCCTGTCACTGTGGTCCCTGATGAAGAGCCCCTCTCTGGTATCCTTGTAGACCCCTTCAGATACTGGAAGGCTGCTCTGAGCAATCCAAGCAGCCTTCCCTTCTCCAGGCTGAAGAGCCTCAGTTTTCACAGAATCATAGAATGGTTTAGGTTGGAAAGGCCCTTAAGATCATCTAGTTCCAATCCCCCTACCATGGGTAGGGACACCTCGCACTAAGCCATGCCACCCAAGACTATGTCCAACCCGGCCTTGAATAATTTCCATTAAATTAAGTGGTGTTTTTTCCCCTATCACTTAAACTTTACCTGCTCCCCATGCCCTCCCAGCACAGCTATGAGCCTAGGCAAAGCATGTTGCTTAACACAATCACACTTCAGCCTCCTAGGCAAAAAAAATTACTAGCCCTCCCCTGCACTACTGCAACCTAGCTGCTCTTCAGAAAGACTTCTCAGTCCTTGGACTGCTCTGTGTAATTATGCTCAGGACAAGAATATAACATAAAGTAAGTAATTATAATGACTAAAAAAAAAAAGGCAAGACTTCAAAGTCAGGAGCTATTGCTGCAGGGAATACTCCTCCATGGTGACCAAGGGTACTGGGAGAATGTTCTCAAGTCTACGAACAGGTTCTGATCTCAATGAGATTTGGATCAGTCCACTGAAATGAACTACTTCAAAGCACTATTCCTGTCCCTCAGATTTGTTTATCTTGCTACTGTGCATCAAGGTGCTTCCCTCTCATCTGTAAAGATGCAGCAAAAAATAAAGCCTATTGAATCTGAACAGAATTGTTAATAGACATTCAGAACACAGACCCTATGGCAGCACTGCCAAGCAGATAACTCGCAGAAAGTGCATTTGTTTATTAAGTTGTCTCAATCTTTTATTTTCTCCCTCAGGTCTAATAGCAAGTCACTGGTTTTGTACTTTTAATAAAAGCAACTGTTATCTGAAAACAATCCCCTAAAATTCATTCTTCGTCACAACTGTTCAGGTTTAAAGCAACACATTTTTGCCCAAACAAATCTCACCAAGCTCAAAGTAGGATCAGCATAACAAAATTAACAACATTTTAAGTCTTTAGCAGCCTGGAAAAGAAAATCTTGAAGTAAAATAACAGGGTTCAGTGACTGGCAGTTTGCGTTCAACCCAATCCTTCCTCCACTGATGGCAATGGGAGAAACACCACTGATTTCAGAGGCTGCAGATACTATGCTTGCACTCAAAATCTGCACTGCTTTAGGAAGCAACTGCCACTGTGAATTATAACACTCTGAGAAAGAAATTCACAAGCTACGGGAATACCATGACTTGCATTTCCAAATCATAGGCAAGTACAACGAATTTTACATAACACTGGAAGACAAGAATTCCTTCAGGATATATCCATACATTATTCCCTAGAACAAATCTGTCTTTAGCCCAGTGTCAAGGCTTGGGTGTGAGGACAGACCTCAGATCTCATGCGTAGCACTCCCGCTGAAGGCAGTCTCTGGACTGGGCTCCATCTACTGCAGAACACAAAACATTTCCACAGTGTCTTGTTTCCATATCTTGGATGAACTCCACTGCCTATTTTTTAGCCAGTGCTCATAGAATTTTTTATTACAGTATTTATATGAGGTAGCCTGGAGGTGTGTCATACTCCAATGGAATATCATTCTTTTATTAAACTATTACATTTGTTAATTTAATAAACTCCTACGTAATCTCATTTGGAAAAATGAATCTTACGGTAAATCATTCATAGCGCTATCCTCTGATAGCCCTGGCACTGAAGAGATCAGCAGTCACCTTAGCTGAGCAAAAGGCAACTTCTAACCAGGTACTTATGAAAGCTTATAAAATGAAAAGAACAAAAAGTGAAATCCCATGGCTCTTCCATACCAAAGTACAGCTCATAAAACAACTTAATGCAAGAAATCAGAACTACATTTACAGTGAGTTGCCTATACTGTATCTTCAAAGTGTCTTAAGAGAAAATCCCATATTGAGTAAAATGCCGTGCTTTTTATTCTTTTATGCAAATAGCAATAGTAGCCTAAAACTGACAGAATGCACCACAAATATCTATTCTCTCAAAAAATCATCTTCACAACAAAAATGCAATTAGAACACTTTGACATTAACTTACAATGGTGAAATTTGTCTAAACACTATGGGGGTGAGGAAAGCTTAGTAGGAGATGCACAAACAACTTTGAAGTTGCCCCAGAATGGGTGGCAAGCTCAAGAAGAGAGGGATGCAAGGAGTTAGATTCAATCACCGAGCTGGCAAGAGCAGGACCAAGGCAGCCCTCACTCATCTTCCTCTTGATCCTTCCACCAGAGCTGCCATAAGTGCTTGTGGCAAATAAAACAACCCTTTGGCCTCCTAGCAGCTACCCTGCATCCTCCTGCATGCACCTTCCCTCTCCCCAGTACTTTTTATCATTCAGCCTCCCCATCCCTTAAATACCCATCCACCTCTATGCCTGTACATGCCCAAAAGGCTACTTCATTACAGCAATTCAGCTCATGCAACAAACTGTTGGTTTTCTGCCTTGAATGTCTTTTCCCTTCAGGGAGCTAGGTGCTGGGTTCGAAAATAGACCCCATGGGTGTGCTCCATGCCCTTAATGAGCCCTGGTCACTGCCCTTTGCCATGTCCACACCCTGCTTGTGCACTCTCAGCTGACCCCTGATTCCACTGCTCCCAGCCAAGCTCCCCAGTTTTATTCAGCTTCGCCTGCTCCCATGACAGCCGCTCTCACAGCAGTGTTTGGGTTATGGATAATCCAATTTTCTGAATTCCACTTGAGTTTCTAGACATGCTCTCACTCTGCTCTACCCCGCGGCTTTCCCAATTACTTGAGCTGTAGCATCTGATTCCTGATCAGGGAGTTTTACTTCCCATTGCTATTCACTTCCTATCTTTTTCTCACAAGCACGGTGTACCTGACATTCTTGTGCAGTCACTACAGCACACATACTCCTTCAAACGTAATGACTTTGCAGTAGTATCTACTGTTAAAGCATTTCTTAAATTCATGGAGTCTCTCTCATCAATACTCCTGGCGGAAGTTTTTCTTTCGTTGGTTGCTCTTTTGGTTTTGGCTGGTTTGGTTTTTTTTAAGCAGAAATGCTTTCTAGGACAACACCACAAAACACAGAGTGTTTTGTGCAGGAGCGTGCAAAGAAACAAGACGGATATGGCCACGCTTCCATAAGCAGCAGGCTTCTCTTAAAACACAAATGCACCCTGCATTTTATTTAAGCAACTCCTTTTTCTTTGTGTTTGCCCCCCAAGCTACCTGAAAAGCTAAGTAAGATAAAAACTTTTTGTAGCTTACAACCAAAACAGATCAGCAATCCATCAAAACTGTTTAATGCATTAAGAACATTCTATGCTTACCAGTACTACAATACAGGAAATTTGACCCAAGTTATGCTGCAAGATCACGGCTCAACATAACTCGAAAGGCTTTGGGTCCATAAAATAAGTCATAAGCATTACTGTTCATCCAGTTCTATCTAGACTTATTTGAAAGGTACGTAATTAAGTAGCCTGCTTCATACTGAATAGATATCAGTGATTCTTACTGTCCATTCACGAGCTGTATCTAAGTTACCAAAACAAACTTCCAGTGAAGAATAACAATTTTGGTGTCCTAATGATCCACCACCCTGCTGCTTCTGTAGTCATTTACACCCATGCAAATCAATACATAACAACTCTGCAGCAGTCAAGCTCATTCTCACTTTGTATGAACCTCTGAACAAAGTACTGGGCAGCAAAGACACACTCCTTTTGCTACTTGAAAAAGTACCAAAGCAGCATGACACAGGTCAACCAGGAGGGGTGAGGTCCAGCAGGACAGAGAACCTCTGGGGGTAATACAGTATGTTTTCTGTAGCTATTTTTGCTAGGATTATCCAAGACACGGTGTGTGTGTTAGTAATCCACTGAGCACTGCAACTCAGGAAGGAGAATCAAACCTTCACAGTATACATTTCCAGCTGGTATACTTTTCTAAATCATCCCAGTACAGTAGCAAAGTAGCAATACTTTGGTGCTGGCTACCTTTTAGACTTTGATGTACCTTTAAATAGGCATGTCACAATAACATTACTTGACACATAATGCCCAAAATAACCCCAAAACTAATTTTGTTGAGATCAGTGGCTCTGGAACAGGAATATTTTATCTCAGTTTAATCCCAGGTTGTTTGTTTGTTTAAATTAGGGCTTGCACATAATCTTAATGGTAAAACACTTTCAACTTGATAAATATGCGTGTTAACGCAGAACCACAACCAAATGAAGTCATTACAATAATCATAGAATAGTTAGGGTTGGAAAGGACCTTCAGATCATCTAGTTCCCATGCAGATAATCTCAGTAATTTAAACATGCTTCATGAAGGGGCTCAATGATCATTAAACATGCAAATTTATGACAAAAAGATTCTCCTAGTAGACAGTATTCTACATAAATAGGCTTCAAAACCAAAAATGTTCATAACACAAACATTTAAGAACAAAGCTTTGATTGTAAATACACGTGTACACCAGTACATACAAAGATATCCATTTTGTTAGTATTTGGTAAAGCCATTTTGCTGAACTGAACTTTTTAATCAAGTCTGAGTAGTTCCTGAACTGTCATACATGTCAAAGCCTCCAAGTTACATTGGCTAAAGGAAAAACAAGCTAGAATACATGGTAATGAAAAGTTACATTAATCATTAGTCCCAATTTCTTAGAGAAATCACCACGGTATTACTAAGAAGTACAAGTACCAGGTGCATCCTGGAAAGACAAAAAGACTGCTGATAAGGTTTATAAGCATGACCACTAAATGTTTCACCACAGAGGATGCACTGTGGGCTCTACAGTAACTGCTGCATTTTCCCATCTACTGTGGGGAAGGTCAGAACAACAACCCATAGTAGTAGCTCAAATAAAACATTTTTGTTACAGATGGTGTCGATATCAGTGGAACTACAACATTAATAAAATAGTATCGTAAGAAATAAGATTTTCAGCTCTGCGCAGATATGAAAACTTAAGTTTTATTAACAGCTGCTTAACATACGTGGAAAGCAGTAGAAAGCATTCCTCCACCACTGCTCAACCCAACAGCACCACTACTCCAAAAGAACATTATTTTTAATTGATTGGTACTTCTGTACAGTAGTCTTTGTACATGTAACAAATTGAAGGGCAAATCAACCGGTATCACCAACTTCATCTCATATTAGTGACCATAACAGCTCCTACCTCTTACTTAAAAAAACATCGAATAACTTCCTGACAAGACCTGCCAGAACCTGTTTGCAGATGACGGGGCTTGCTGGTAACCTATAGAGAGGATATTGTCCCACTAGTTTGAAAGAGGTCACTTTTAGGTAATGTCAGTAGAATATATTCAAGTAATCATTACTATTATGGTCCTGTAGGGAAAGATAACACAAACACAATGCTACTAAGCCTGTGGGTAGAGATGGATAATGAAACCACTACTCATGTGTTACATTATATGCTCTATAGAAGCCATCAACAAGAAAATTACTCCAGAGTTAGCAGTCAGCATAACAAACAAATTTGCCATAAACCTTAATAGAAGCAGTTTGTCCTGGAAATAGGTTGTTGGGGTTTGCTGCTTTGGGGTAGAGGGGTTTTTGGAAGTACTAATTAAAGTTTACAGTGGTCAGTGTAAAGGCTCCCACTGATTTTTAAGAGAATTTCAGCCAGGCCGCAAGTTCTCCTTGAGCAGAAATTGACTTAAATAAACCTTCTACTTGAGTGCAGCAATGGCTAGAAATCAGAATTATTGTTTTCTGAGGCAAATCCAACCATCAAAAAAAAAGTCTAAATTAAACATGAAAAATAACAAGAAAATTAATGGAAATAAACCTTCACCTATTATTTATATATTGACTTGCGTGTGAAGTGCGTATCAGAAAGCTCAGCAGCAAGGGTAAGTGACTCTGGACCTGCACAAGAGAAAATCCCTGTAAGAAGCTTTTCCAGCAAAACTAACATCTCTGAAAGGCAAAAGAAGCTAGGTAAGCCTTCAGGACAACTTCATAGCACCCATATGCCTAAATACTGCGCCTGAATCCCATTTTATACACTTCAGTCTTCAGTGGATTGTGGTCTGCATTGCTACAGACTATTATTATTGATAGCCTGACACAAAAAATTCCACAAGACCTAAATCCTTCCCACTACAACATTATCATCTTAGGCACAGCCACACTGGACCTTCCAGCGTTAGTTGTTTTCAGTGAAAAGATGGGGGTGAAACCCCAGTCCAAAACGCTTACTGCCCTCCAGGAGGAAGTATCTTAATACTAAATGCAGCAGTTCCACAGAAAAAAACTGTCCATCTTCAGTGATACTAACTACTGGATATAATTCATCTGCAAAAGCAGCGTATGGAATACTCTGCAGTGTGACAAAAATGTTATGAAGACTACCATCAGGTATGCCATGGCAATCAAAAAAACAGCTCTAAATTGCTTCTCTTAGGTGAAGTTGGCAAAAAAAAAAATAATTATCTAGGTAACTACTTAACACAGAAGATTGTTTTAATTTCTGAGAAATTTTTACACTAGCAAGAATGGAAAACAGTCTTGTATGTCTCTTGACAGTGTATTAAGTTTTTTGTAACAAACGGATACCAGGTTAAATAAAGGTCAATCTAACACTGGTATCCCAGCTACAGGAGTACATGCATAGGGAGCACATAAGCAGTAAAGTACAAAGCAATCAATCCTCTGCTGTAGTTTCCCAGTGTTCAACCACTTGTAGTTCAGGGGCTTTCTAAGCCAGATGCTGTCAGCGCATTGTGAAACTCTCCATCAATCTGTCATTTTGAACCTGCTTGATCCCATTTGCATTTCTGACTGCCACAGCTTTCTGTAGCTGTTAAGTGCATGGTTCAATCACATGCTGCGTCAGAAGATGTTTTCATTTATTTTAAACCTGCTGCTATCTAACTATCCCTGGGTATTCCCACTTCACATTCTGTGAAACAGAGTGAGTATCAGTTCCCTGGTTCTCTCTCCACAATGTCTGGAATTTGCATACATTAAAATATCACCTGCTAGATTCCTTTTTCCAGACCAATCTGATGATACCTCATTTTGTAGCAGTCTTTCCATAGCTAAGCATGCAATTCTTGCCTTTCTCTATAACTCTTTAGGCTCTATTGCGCTGTTACATGTCTTCTCTACCTAAATATTTTCCTTTTCTTAGGGTACTTATGAATATGCCAAAGAATGCAGTTGTGGTAAAATCACCTTTAGGCTAACCATTAGTCAGCTTTAATGAATCTTAGATAGTCATAAGTTTAGATTATTCAGCAGCAAGTATCTAAATGCAAGCTTTCATAGCAAAAAGCTAAGTAAGAGTTACTGAGGAATCATTACAGTCATGAAAAACTATTGTCTTCTGAAAAAAAGTCTTGAATAGTCACGTTGCATAGAAAATGCATCATCTATTAAAACCACTTAAATTCTGTCACCACACTGCAGAACACAAGCTGAAAGAAACTAAGTCTCATTCTTTTTTATTGTAGGTTATTGTATAAAGCTAAAAATGTCAGCAGGATAAATACAAATTCTTGCAACAAGACAGCAGGCTCTCTTGATACGCTTACACTGATGAATTCAACTGTAAAACCCTAATTCTTGCAGTTCTTGGACTAGAAGTCCAAGCAAGGACAACTCAGCTGGCTTTGAAAGAAAAAGATCTGCGCATGAGACAGAAGCAAATAGTCTTTGGAAGTACTTCAGTGAAAGGTCTCGCAGCTTTACAGTGACTGAAGTTAAAGTCTGACTCTGCAGGTCTACCTCAAGTTCACTTCATGGGCATGATCTGCTGCTACTGACATAATGCAGATCTGCTACAGTATCTTGACACAAAGATCCAGGAAGGAAAAACCCACATGGTCCCAAAAGTTTGTATTATATGCAAACAAAGCAGCGAGAGGAGCCTGGGAACAACTGACAGGGAAATATTTTGGTTAAACGTTACAAAATATTTCAGTGGGCATTACATAACAAATTGCACAGCCTTCCTACCCCTTCATTAAAATGCTTCTATATGGCAATGTCAAAAGGAACATGCCAGGAGGAAAACAGCATCAGTCAACTCTGTTTAGAACCCCACACAGGAAGGCTGGCAACGCACTACATGTGAAAAAGGAAGAAATCCAGTTCTTTTGAGTACTGTCTTCAGTTCTCCTGACCTAGAAGTGGTTGGAATTAACACTTTATCTGCAAACAACTGGCCCTGGATTGTTCACAAGAAAAGAAAATGTAAACTCTTGGCAAATAATTTACTCAATGCATGGTCTATCTTTAGGCTTCTTCAAAAATGGGCCAGG
>JAOEHX010052410.1:14071-24995 GCA_025448015.1 Bolborhynchus lineola
GGGCACGCCCAGGGGCGGGCGGCAGGGAAACGGCGGGAGAAAAAGTAGTCCCTGTCCCTGGGGCGCGGGGAGCGGTACGCGGCGGGATGGAGGGGTGCGCGTGTGTCCGCGGAACACGCGCGGGGAAGAGCGGCGGGGAGAGAGGACCGGGGAGGAGAGGAGAAGCAGCCCCGTGAGGGAACGAGACGCGCGGCCGCGGAAGGGTTGCGCGAGCGAGGCGGAAGGGAGACGGCCCGCTTCGTGGGCGGGGCCGCTCTGAGGTAGGGGGGGCGTGGCGGTTGTGTTGGTGTTGTGGGCCGGGGGTGAGCGGGCTCCGTGGCCAGAGCCCCGCCGCCGCCGGTCACAATAGGGACCGGCCATGTCAGTACCGGCAGATAGGCTGCGGCCCGCATCGGGGCCCAGATCAACGCCTGAAAGCCCGTTACCGTGCTCATTCCCTGGCGCGGCCCGGGCCAGCGCCTCCCGGCTCGGGCAGCGGCCGATACAAGTGCGTTTGCAACCACCGCATCGCCAAATGTTTTGAAACGGCATTTTCTGTGGTCCGGCTCCTGTCCGCTCCTTGAGGCGGATCTCCTGACTCCACATGCGTCACTGAGGCACCGTGACTCCCCTCAATCTGTCACTTCAGTGCCTCCCGGAGAAGGGATCGCCTCCCTGCCGTCGACTTTCCGAAATCAGCAGTTTTGTCCCAGTGCCTCCTCCCTCACCTGGCTCTCTGCAAACTGGCGCCAGCACCGCCTTCACCCTACCCTGGCATTGGGAGCCTATTTATAGGGTTCTTTCTCGCTTCTTACAGTTGCTTCTCACCTCTGCCCAGCATGGATTCTAATGTAAATGTAGCACTAGCTATGCTCTTGCTGCATTTTACATCCAAGCTCTTGTTTTTCCCATTCCCCACCTGTGGTGGCTTGGTATGCATCTTTACAACCCTTGAAGTATTTTTATGGATCATTGTAGGTGTGTATTTTATTAATCTCTCAACCTTCGATGTGCTTTCAGCTTCTGACAAACAGCTTTTGTGCACGTGAGGAGCAGGCCCAGCAGTGAGCAGTTATCCCAGAGGCATCCCAGAAGGCAGAGTCCTGCCCTCCTTCCTGGTGGGTTAAGTGCACAGGTCAGGTACAGGTACAAACAAACAAAAAGCCCATTAAAAACAAAAAATCACAGCATTCTGTCTTTTTAAAACATTTCTGTAAACGAGATCCAGAGTTTTCTGCTTCCAGTACTGTTGCAAGCTTCAGCCACATCATTCTTAGAGGCCGCCTTGTGTTCCTGTAGATCTCATTGCCAGACAAATGCATGTTCCTGAGCTAAACCTGGATGCACTTCAGCATCCCGGCTGTGTTTGTGTTTTAAGAAGCTGTGATCTAGTTGACTCTAGAAAATGAATCCAGAGTGGTGCAGTGTGACTACATATGACATGGCACACTCTGAACCAGAACAACCAGTAGCAGTGTGCAAATACAATCAAGGAACTTTAAGGAAACATATCTTTTTCTCATTGTATTTGGAAATGGAGGTTCTCCATTACATATGTATTTCACAGTTCTGTATGTAAATCTTCATTAGTTTCCACTCTGTCCCTTAGTTGCTGTTGTGGTTTAGACCTAGCTGGTAACTCAGCACCACCCAGCCACATGCTCACTCCCTCCTCACCTTCTCTGGGCAGGATGGGGAGAATTGAAAGAATGTAAACCCCAACAGGTTGAGATAAGAACAGGCCAATAGCTAAAATAAAATATAGTGATAATAAAAAGAATACCAATACTAATGGGAAATTAGAAGAAATGAAAGCTCAGAAAACATAAGCAATGCACAACACAATTGCTCGCCACCCACTGACCAATATTCAGCCTGATTATATCAGCAATCTATCCCTTCTGGGTAATTCTTCCCATTTTATGTACTGGGCATGACATGCTGCATTATGGAATACCCCTTTGGCTACTTTGGGTCAGCTGTCCTGTCTCTGCCTCTTCTGGCTTCCTGTGCCGCTCTTCACTGGCAGAGCATGAGAAGCTGCAAAGTCTTTGGTCTGGGTAAGTGCTACATAGCAACAACTAAAATGTGTGTTATCAGCATTGTTCTCAGACTAAAGCCAAAACACAGCACTGCAACAGCTACTAGAAAGAAGAAAAAGAACTGCTGCAGCTAAAAACAGGACAGTTGCTCAGAGCAAATGTATCTGGCATTGTTCAGGAAATAATGTCTTTTTTAGAGCATGTCTGTGGAAATTATTGTCTTCCACTCCAATTCTCCACAAGCAAAACTGACACCCAGTGCTAATGTATACAATTCTTCATTTTCCCAGCAGCCAAACTGGTGGGGATTTTATGGGTACATGCTGGCCTTTCACGCTACAGTATCTGTCTACTGGGAAATCAATTAAAATTCATAGCAGATTCACCCATGTATTTTCTAGGCATGCTTTATGCAATTAGGAAAGCCTGTTTCATTCTTGACCCCATGAAGTGGGTTGTGCTGCCCAGAATAGATGTAGGGCTCCTGTGCTCCCAATGGAACTACGTCTGTTCGTCCCTTCTTCCAGCGTGAAAATGACTGTCCTGAGAGAGCAAATGTCACTGATTTACCCTTGCTAAGCCCTTTCACTTCTATGATAAAGAAGTAACTTTATGTCCCCAAAAGGACAAAAAATAGGAAGCAGTTATGATACACAAAGATAAATTAAGACAGTGGATCACATGTCTGAGAGATGTTGAAAGTCAATAGGATCTCAACATCAGACTCAAAACTTGAGAATCGGGCTCTGTGTAAAACGAAGAGAGGTTATTTCAAGTTTATTAGTCATTTAACTGGGGTTTTTCACTTGCTGAAAGTAAAGAATGTCATGTAACTGTGTTATGCTACTACTAAATTAAACCAACAAATAAGATAACTGGAGATGTTGGGGGAAATGGCAGGGGATTAGAAAAAGCTCCATAAAGTTTTTTGAATATCCAGGAACTCAAAGCCACTGCCAAAGCCAGGTGTGCTCTGCTAGGAACACAGCGGTGCTGGAAATGGACCAAAAGTGTACTGGGGTCCAGTGCTAAAGAAAAGTTGAACACTGCTTAATCATTTAAGGGTAGAAAGGGTAAAATGCTTTCTTGAATTTAAGGATGGTTTAAAAATAAGTGAAGAGGTAAAACTACACTGTTTTTTAGTAGTAACTGTATGAAAATTTGAAAAATGGCACAAAAAATGGAGAGGAAGCAGACAGCTGCTTGCAGGTGTTGGTTAAGAGCATAAACAAGTTCTCAGTCAAAGGGAAAAAAAAGAAACAGTTACTTTTTGATCTTGACTCCTCCCAAGATAAGGTTGCCAGCTGTCTGACTGACATTAAATAAACTAGAAAGATAAAAACATGCTACTACCTCCTGCAACTCAGCAAACTAACAGAGGTGGGAAAAATACAAAAAAAAAACCAAACAAAACAACCCCCCCTCTCCAAAAAAAACCAACCAACCAACCGAAAAAACACCATAACAAACCAGCCCTGCACTCCATGGAAGACCTGAAGTAATGCTGTACTAGATTTGAGTTTTTAAGTATTCTACACTTAATCCTATAGAATCACAGAATGGCTTAGGCTGGAAAGGACCTAAAGATCATCTAGTTCCAATCCCCTTGCCATGACTAGACCATGTCACCCAATGCTGTTTCCAACCTGGCCTTGAACACTGCCAGGGATGGAGCATTTTCCACTTCTTTGGGCAACCTGTTTCAATGCCTCACCACCCTCACAGTGCAGAACTTCTCTGCATCTAACCTGAAAGTCCCCTGGTTTATTGTGACCTCATTTCCCTTTGTCCTATGCCCCCTTCTTATGAAAGGCTCTTACATCTTCAATGAAATTGATACAACTTTTTCAAATGCAGCAAGGAAGAATCAGGCCAGTTTTGTTACTACATGAATTAGTTACAATTGAAACAATGCTTTGCCAACCTGCAGCCTTACATAGCAGGAAACAGATGATGTGTTCTAATTTTTGTGGGGATTTTTTTGGGTAACAGAAGCAGCACTAGGCTTTCAAAGCAGAACTCCCCATTAAGCCTGCAACTACTGTTTCCTACTTGCTATTCAGTCCCTGCATTACCACCTACCTCTTGAAAAGTACATTTCTAATAATACTTAAGAACACAGTTAAGAATCAAAAACTACACCACTGAGACTGGGAGTTGTCATAGTCAACACAAGAGCTACAGAAACATCCTCTCATAATCAAGATTTATTTGGCTTTTGGTTGGTGATCACAGACACACTGAACAGTTTCACAATTGTTTTTATTCACATAGTTTTTTAAATCTAAAAACTGTAATTCTGTTTGTTGAGGATTTTAACCCAAAGACTACTTCACATATTCTTCACTTTATCTTTGTAGACAAGCTGTTCTTTAAAACTGAATATGAGGTTCCAGTATCTCGAATACTGACATAACATGTTATGTCTGCCAAGCAGCAACTTTTACTTAGTCAGTATTTAAAGATATAAGAGTTTCCAATCTTTCTCATCATAGCTACAAAGTTGTTGGAAAAAATAAAGCTGAAACTACCAAAAATAACTTTGTCACAGACATACATCACTCAGCAAGAAAACCAACGCTAGGGAGCAGTTTCATTAGATAAGCAATTCTACTGATGGTACAACCATAGATAAAGATAAGTAACTAAAATGTTAAGACATTCTCAACATACCATTATGAATTCCAAAGTCTGATCCATGTTACGGTTCATTTAATAGGATAGAAAAACTGTCCCTCTCGGTCTATGGAACGTGAAGCCTAATTGAGGCTTCAAAGCCCTCTCCTTAATGTAACATCCCATTTATTTCTGGTTTCATAGAAAACAGACAACCAGTACATGATTTTACCACTTAAAAAAAGCATTTACACTTATCTAAATATGTAAAAAAATGGATTGAGTTGGGATTCTCCTTTTTAAAAACATGTTTTCTAGAACTACTAAAAAACTTGCATTTACAAAATAGTTGATAAAAATATTCCTCTGAATTGTACAAGAAGAAAGGTATAAGGACCACCAATTAAAGACCTGGCATCAGATGTTACTCAGCCTTTGCTTCTTTCTCTACTGCTGCGTCAGATGCTGGGGTCTGAAAAGAAGACAAAGAAACAGAACACTTCAGTGAGGTTTCTAAGTGACTCAGCCTTTTGTAGTATTTTTAATGCACAGGTTCACTACCTAGACAGACAGAACAACCATGACTTGGTTCTACAGACCACGTGCTGTGACAATCTGCTTATTTCTCTTGGATAATGACTGACTGAAAAGAAACTGTCTTGAAAAGGTTTCTATCTCCTCAGATGCATCAGGCTGAATTTCAGAACATTGCTACTGTTACTACTTAATACACACTGCAAAGGATTTTTAATTTTTTTTTGAAAGAAAAAAAGACCATTACTGCCTTTATGACAGAAGACAGGGCTTTTTAACCTACCAAGCTAAAATTCCTGCATATAGGGTGTTTAGGAAAGACACTACAGGTACACTTCATGCATTTAAACTTCAGTGCAGCACTGTTAACGTCTTCTCGAAGTTCTGCATAACTTAGTAAGACTTAGAAACACCGTACCATATTAAACATAATTTTGTAAAAATACATTCAGTGAAACAGAGTGGTAGCAGCAGAGCTATACCATTTTTGAAATTCTATATGCTGTATATCTCAGCTTCAGAACAAATTTATACCACCTTAACTGACTAAAATTGCAAACTTCATTAAGATCAGAAAATTCATTGCATTTGCAATGTAGATTAAGAAAATGAATGTGACGTATCTATTAACATAAAAATTATATTTAATTATTCCAAAGTTTTGCAGCACCACCAGCAGAATAAATCACTGTAGCACCCAAACAGGAACCCCAACACCCGCTCAGCCTTTACTGCCACCTGGAGGAATCTTCTGAAGGATGAAGTACGGAAGCCATTTCCATTTGCAGGGCTAGGTCTCGGTGAATGTCACCAGAAGTCCTTGCGGACCTTTCACCAGTCCGTGCATCAACAATGGCATCTCTGATACCTTTGTCTCAACTGAAAACAGTAATGTCCAACAGGACAGGCTACACTTCTGCCCCTTCTAGACTTCAATATTCTATTAAACCTGCAATTTTGGATGGCAACATAAGACCAGCATGAAGATGTGCTCCAGAAGCCATCATCCACTCCTTGCAAATTTACATAATCTCTGCACTAGTGTACTAAACAGACCCCAGCTGAGAAATACTGCCAAATTAAACCAGTATTGCTGAAACACTACATGCACAAATTAGAAGACCAAATTACATGATAGCAATACAGAGCCAGAGCTGTACAGAAGGGTAAGCCAACTACAGGATTCATAGCTATAGCACAACTTTTTCACAAAGATCACACTGGAAGCTTGCAAATGAAAAACCGTTACCCCAAAGTAAGTGTCTTGTATGCTCAAATACCATCCTGTACCTTCCTCATCCACTAAACCACACCACCTACCTAAAAAGCAAATACTCTTTTCCTCTACTTGAAGATCAATCTGTGCACTGGTAAGACAGAATTCAGATAGAAAAAAAAAAACCTATCTTAAAAAAAAATTTACTTCCCAGTGCAACAAACAGACAGGAAGCACAAACTACACCTTTACATAAATAAATAAATAATCTATCTGATCAGCAAACTCCACTGAACTCATTACAGTGAGTGAGGCATTCAGCACTGCAGAAACATGAGATTTATTCTAGGCTTACTGCCACATGAAAACTTGTGTTTCATCCAGCTGTTAACAGCTGTCCTAGTAGGAGGCACTGCTTCTCTCTACAGATCTTGTCCTACATTTAAAACTAAATTAAATGTCCACATTCCATAAAAAGAATACAGTGTGGAGGATGCTTTAAGTTAGTTGATCAGTGACTCCAAAAACTTCAACACAGCCATTTTAGCACAGTATTACAGCCAAGACTGATTTGGCATGTTCATTTCTTCAGCAACAACTATTACTGGTTCTTGCACTTTTCTCTTCCACCCCTGCACCAACCTGTCCCTTCTACCAGCAGCGTCTGCATCTAGGACTCCTATAAATGTTACTTCAACTTTGATTAAATAATTTAAACTTTGGGTTTTCAATGAAAAATCTTACCAGTCCCAAGAAAATGAATACTGCATTTGTCAAAAAAACCTTTTGTATCAAGAAGGAATCTGTCTTCCAGTAACAGCAAAGGCAGACTGCAACCCAAAACCAAATCCTCTGAAGACAGACACCTCACACAAACAGAGCAGTATACCCTCCGTACACCCTGTATGTATTATTTTGGCAATACCTTCCTGCAAGAAAACCAGCCCCTCTTTAAAGGACATTATCCTGTGGTAAAATTCTCACTTTTTTTCTCAATTTCAGGGACTGTAACCACATTACAGCAACTTTCGGGGGGGCAACTAGAATTTTCCAGGTGTATCTACTAACATTTCAATAGCCTACTTGCTTTTTTTTATTTTTCAGAAATAGATTCTGAAAACCGTGTATGTTTCTCATAGATGTTTAGATAAACCGGTACAGTAAGTTATCCAGCTGCTTTGCAGCAAAGAATACAAAGAATACAAACAACTTTACCTCCTCAGTTTTAGCTTCTCCATTTTCTGCAGGCAAGTTGTCCTTTGTCTGTTCTTGGTTTGTCTCTTCTGTCTGGTTTCCTTTAGGCCCCTTTTTCCCCTTTGATTGAACCTTCTTGTCTTCAGATTTATCCTGCGATGAAATAAATTTCCAGTACATAAATTCCTACGACCCACTAGATAAAGTTTGGAAATAATAAAAAAAACCCCACAAAACCAAGATCAACTTGCTAAGCAGAGGGAGCTACTACCAACAACCAATGAGCGAACACATAGTTCAACTGTCAAAAAGGTTTTTCAAACTACATATAGACCAACAATCATAGTTCCAGACAGTAAAATGAGAGAATCAAACTGGGATGAGAAGATGATTAGATTCTAGCAGCTAGACAGATTTGTAATATATGATTTAGCCTTGTAGCACACAAGAAATAGCAATGTGGTCCTTCTGCTCTGTAAATACAAAGCACTTCAAACACTCTTTTTCCCTCTAGTATCAACAGGGCAATTTCAGTAACCTAACCTAAACAAATGCATCACCTAGAAGTATCATTTCCAGTGCTCCTTTGTCACTGTTTCAGTCACATCCCCTGTACCCACATGACTGTTGTTAAATGAGTAGGTAAAAAGTACTTACTGAAGAGCTACTTTAATATAAATACATAATACATCATCCTAGATGTTCTCTACAGCAAAATTTTTCAAGAAATGACAAACTGTAACACTTTTTCTGGACAGGTACAATGTGAGTGACAAGAGAACATAACCTTTAAGCCGAAGACCACTACACTTAAAATGTGTCTGATCTCATGAAAAATATTGTGTGCATTTTACAAATATTTTCTCCAAATTATGTGCTAATTTGTTGTCTCTGACCTAAAATTCACTCCAAGAAATAACGTTCTTATTTTTGCATATTTTAAGTAATGTAGACACGTATCTCAGATTACTATTAGAAACCAGTTGGTCAGAAGCATTCTTTCCTACAAGACTCATACAACTTTCTTACTTCACACATGCAACTTTCTAATAGCTATCTGAATACATTTTCAATTGTACATGAATGCTCATCTAAAACTCTTCATAAAAATACAGTTTTGCCAATGAATTGTAACTACTGAGCAAATGTTCTAAGTGCTTTTACACCACTGGGTACAAATACACAGGAAGTTACATTACATATACAAGAGATGGCAAAGTGAGAACAGTCAATGCTGAAGCATCTCATTCACGTAACTAAATGGTCAATGTCCACAAAATTTTAGAAATACTTTGCTCCTATTTTTAGGAAAGACAGTTTCTGAAATCAAAGAGCACAGTGAACACAGCTGAAACATGCTAATGGAGAAAAGAAAATCCTTTGAAGTTAAAGGCTAAGGTCAGTATTACAAATTCAGGTAACAGACAGTTTCACAACATAAAGACTTCTGTGGCTTGAGTGTCAAAATAGATTCTTCTTCATTGCTACTTATTTTTTTAAAAACTCACTAAGTAACTCCATAATGAGCAAACTTCTTCAACCAGAAAAATACTGTCAGGAAAGTTTTTAAAAGTTACAAAGTCAATGTAAAGAGACATCTTTTTTCGGATCAAATACAGAAAAAAAAACAGTAATCTCAAACATAAAAATTTATCATTTCACTGATACGTGAAATATTTCTGCAACCATTTAAAGGAAAGTCCAGAGATTGCCAAAATAAGAAAGTATTTAAGCTGGTGTACAAAGAGATTGAAAAGTACAAAGAGATGTTTACATTAAGAATAAGAAAGTTCCCAAACAGCAAGAGTTAAGTGACAGCACAAGTTCTAGAACAGAGGATCACGTGTAAAACAAGTTACACGTTTATTTGAATTGCCAATGGCAACAGCAGTTAAAAAAAGGAAAAACGAAAAAAAAAAAAAAAAAGATTGTTGACATATTCACATTACAGTGGCATTCCAAGGGGGTCTCACGCAACATATTCTGCTTGCTATTCTAAGATGACAACTGTTTATGATGTACTTGGTTTACATGAGTGTGCTCCCTGCTCTGAACTGTAGAAATATTTCTTTCTGTAAGTAAAGTAGTTACAGGCCATACTGTGCGTATCAGTCAGCACCAACAAGCAACACTAAGAATTAGACGCACCACACAAAGGCGCCAAAAAAAAAAAGAAAATCAGAACTCAAGCAAAATTGGAAAACTTCCCCAAATTCTTCAGGCTTACAACTCTGAGAATAGGAATGCACTGATATTCAAACCATTGGAATGAAGGTGCATTACTGAGAAGTAACTGTTAAGCAGGATTAATGAGAACATGAAAAAGCCTGCAAACCAGAGTTCTATGTTAGTGTATTTGAAATTATCTTAATTCATATATTCAACAGAAAAGCTTATAATCACAAAGGAACATTTAAAACCACACATACCAACAAGCCAACAAACATACATCCTCTTTTATTTCTCCTGTAAAACAAAGTACTTGGCACCTGTTACTGGCAGCGTGAAGGCTATACTGGAAAACCAAAAGATCATGAAACCTAGACTACATTAGTGACACGCAGATCTTTTTCAGTAGCTACCTAAGTAATTCAAGTATTTTTTTCCTGTCCTGATACAGTATATTTTAACCCCTTTTGTTACAGTGATGAAACACAATCCTATGTACAGTTGCTTTGACACGCCAGTAATTCTGCTCAGGACCAAATTACCACCCAGGAATTGGTGTCCACATATCTATGCAATACTGTGAGTGCTTAGCAAGTGAACAGTGCTTAGTATCTACTTGAACAGTGACTAAATGTACCTGTGGATACTGGCAGAAGCACCTAAAAAAACGATGTCTCAGAGAAGTCAGTGTTTACACAAGTAACATGCGAAGAAACTGTAGGACACCGTGCATCGCCAGCAGAAAACGGGATGCCACTGGGCACTTGCACAAGAACTCAACCACCCCCTCCCCTCTTCCCTGCGACTCTCACCTTTGCCGGTGGCTTTTTTTGTTTCGGCTCTGCTTTGGCAGGAGCAGGTTTCTGCGAAAAGAGCACAGGTAAGGGCGAGATTCATCTCTCAGTAATCCCGTTTTCAGTACACGAAGGCGTGCACACCCCACACGCTCCGCTCCCGTACTTACAGCGGACAGCCGCGCCGATCGCCTCTTCGGCTATGAACCAGGAAAAGAGAGAAGGGAAACACAGTGAGCAGAGGGCCGGGCGACAGCGGCCTGGGCCTGGTCCCTCCCGCCGCGACCGCTGCACCTACCTCCTCGGGGGCCTCCCCGTCCGCCGCCGCCACCTGCCAACACAAACACCGAGCGTCAGGCGGGGCGGGAGGGAGGGCGGCC
>JAOEHX010052412.1:18137-46832 GCA_025448015.1 Bolborhynchus lineola
CCAAGGTGAGTTCCCATGCTGCACTACACAGCTACCCCAACCAATCATACAAGGCAAACAGAATAACTGAAGTGAGGAAAAAAAAGTAAAAAAAAAAAAAAAAAACACCAAACAAAAAAACCCCCAAAAAACTGAAACCCCATTTCCACAAAATTTCTGTCAGAAGATTTTTGCCTGCTCCTCATAGCTCTGCATTTCCGATGCCTCACATCTCTCTCACACCAGTGCACTAGCAGGAGCCTCACATTTGCTGTTCTGCTTTGCTTTGCACTCAGTAACCACCTAAAGAGGCTAGCAACGAACAATTTCTCAATATCCTGACAAAGTTCACAGTACAAGCTGATGATCCAAGACCGTACTCTGTACTTTGATTCCCCTCTTCCCTGTCTCCCATGTTCAGGTTCCCATAAGCATTACTCCATTCCCTGTGGCTGGAGCCAAATGCCATGCTGCTGTCTGCATACTTCAATTAATCTTTGCAAACTGGACATACAGCATCCATCATAATAGATGGGATTAGTAATTTTACTGCCATAGGGCAAAAAGAATCACCATGGCCTAACTCCTGATTTCACCAAAATCAACTAGACAGAGAATGGGAGGCTCTCCTCATTGTTTGTCATCGAGTTGTGCTCAGTTTGTCTGATCCCACCTTCGCAGCACAGAGCTTCCTTCCTCTGGAGCTCAAACGAAGTCCATGTGACAATTTGTGCTTGTTGTTAGGCCACACTAACTCTGCTAATAACAGAACCTTTACAAATAGGTTTGCCCTCATAAACTGTTCCCAGTGGGAGAGACTTCAGTATAAGTCAAACCAAAATTTCAGCATCTTTTGTAAAGTAACTTTATGAACTAAAATGAACAGGAAAACTGGCTTTAATGCAGCATATTCTAGCATTAAACTGTTCCTGGTTGCAGGGAATGGAATTTAGTTTGGGTTGGGATGTATTGTTAGAGTTCCTTGGAAATATATGAAGAACCTGATTTCTCAAGAGAAAATTCTGGACTAAGAACAGAAAGCATTGCTTATAAAGCTGTGTCCCATAGGAATGATGTTTTTGCTCTGTGCAATTACTCTTCTTACATGTTACTTTTGCATGCTTGAAAGTTAGTTAAATCCAATTTGCTAGAAAACAACAGTGAAAACCAGTATCCAGTAGTATTAAGAAACCCTAACAATCCAGCAAAGCTCCTAATAGACACAAAAGTGTAAAATTAATACTTCTATCTTTCTAAAGCTAAAGGACCATAGCTTTTCTGTTACCATCCAGATGGACTACCTCCATTTCACTAACCATTTGGTTTTCTTTCGTTTCACAGTCACTGGATTTGATCTCTGGGGCTCTGTGATTGCAACAGGAATTGTCTGCACTTTCTATTGCACTCTGGTACGTGACAGGCACAACTGAACAGCTGGAATATAGACTGTTAATTCAACCATGCTTTTACATGACAGGCTATCAAAGAAGCCTTCTACATCCATTCCAATTGACGGAGGTTTAAAGTAGGAGAACATAGAGATAAATTTCTTTTAGACTCTGTGGAGCAACAAAGTTTATTGGAGAAAAAATTATTTCCTCTCAAATCCTCTGCTGTATGTCTCAAGGTTTAAACCAAACAGTTTGAAGCAGAGTCCAGATAAGGAGGTGATAACCTTCCTCTGCCACACTAAATCTTTTGAGAGAAGATGATTTTTCTTATCTTTTACAAGTTATAGACTGAAAAACATCGCAATGAAAAATGTACCTCTGGTGTCACCCCAGATCAAGAACAGAGTGATAAAACCTAGGAGCCAAATCAACAGGTCACAGAGAGCTTTTCTTCTGAGTGGAAGCAACATGAGACTCAACATTACAAAAAAGATAATCACTGCAGTGGAAGCAGCAGAGGGCTCAGAACACAACCTCATTTTTGTTCTCATTACCACTAAGGAATTTGTTCACTATTTCAGTCTGCCCTTGCTGAAAACACTTATTTTGCTGCTTTAGTATAGATTTAATCAAATATAAAAGTAGCTGTGGAAAAAAGCTGAGCTGAAAACTTTCTGGAGCTCTTTTTCCGAGATAGGCTAATTGTGGACCACTGGGCTCAGAGAATTGTAGTGTGTGCTATAGGAAGTACAAACAGACCAGCTTGTACTCCCTAAGCTTTTAACTTAGGAAAAAAAGCATTTAACTGAAAGTCAAACATTCACATATGACTATAGACAAACCTTTCAAAGCTGTGTCATTTTCTAGCCTGCAAAGATACAACCCTCATGGGAGAAGATGAAGTTTAAGAGCCCTGATTTGCTAGATGCTCTACACGCAGTTTCTGAGCTCCTGAAATAAGGGGTCTTTCTATCTTTTGCTGTATTTGAACAACAGGAAAGAAGATAAAAGCATACATAAAAGCACTGTTTGTTTTAGGGTGGATTAAAAGCTGTTGTCTGGACAGATGCATTTCAAATGATTGTCATGGTGGTTGGCTTCACGACAGTTTTGATTCGAGGAACTACTCTGAATGGTGGAACAACCAAGGTCTGGGAGGTCGCCTATGAAGGGTCACGATTAAACATATTTGAGTAAGAAAAAACAGCGCAAATCTTTTCTTTTTTTTTTTTTTTTTTTATATTTAATGTTTAGAAACTATATCCTCATGAAATCAGAAAGAGTCAGACTTGTTACTATACTACCAGTGAACAGCTTCAGTAATTCAGAAAAGTTCATTCCCTACTTCTTTGATTCTTGGGAAGCAGTTGACCATCAGGAGAACTTAACTCCTCCTTCTATTACCCTCTTCAAAGAAATCAAAGCCCCACTGAACTGAAAATGAGCTTTGTCATTTTTCTTTGTGTAGCTACAAAGGCAGCCCAATTATTCCTTCCCATTGTATATGACTTTCAATTTCTATCCATATATCTGGCACTTAATGTTAAGTATGCTCACCACAGCAGCCAGCAATGGTGCACCATAGCACTGGGATAGAAAACTGACCTTCCTTTGGCTATTTGTGGCATTGATTGAAAAGTCCATTGCTCAAGGCAAGTTACTGACAGAACATAGCAGCAAGGTCAAATGTTATCTGCTGTATCTATCAAGATTAGCAGAATTGCAAAGATGACAGATGCAAGATGTACTTCCACTGCTTAGAATTACTGAGTAATGAAATTTCACTGTTGATAAAAAAATAGATAACACTGCAGCTGCAGCAATTTCTCGTAAAAGAAATGACACACCATGATGATCCAACTAGGAATTTGGAGGACATATATGGTTTTGCAAATGGTTTTTTCCTTGCAGAGGACAGGGCCCCAGGCAGGATGGCTTGCAGGGTCTACTGCTCCAATGTGACACAGATCTGAAATCTGAGCATAAGCAGCCTTATAAATGTGATTTATCTCAGTCAATCTATCCTCTGACTGACTGAAGGATGACTTGATAGGAATATGTTCCAATATAAGAGTAAAAAATCTTCCAAACCTAACCTCAGTAAATGTTTTCTGAGCTGGATATGTACTACCGATGCAGTACTCCTGATTCAGAGGGTAGGACACAGTGGATAGTTCTGAAAAATTGCCTGCCTCTAGCTAAAGAAAAGTGTGTTTATGTAATTGAACTGAGTTGCTTCTTTCTCTCTTCTAGCTTTGATGTCGATCCCTTGAGACGACATACATTCTGGACAATTGTTATTGGGGGAACATTTACATGGCTAGGGCTCTATGGAGTTAATCAGTCCACAATCCAGAGATGCATTTCTTGCAAATCAGAAAAGCACGCTAAACTGTAAGTTACCTGCCATAAACCTATTCTAACAATCAAACATACTGATGTGGAACTCTAAGCTTGTCGGGTTTGTTAAAAAGCAGCTAATTTTGCTCTGACAGTCTTACTCCCTCTGGCCTTGAATGACATAAGTAAATGCAGAAATAAAAATAGGTAGCCATTAACCTCTTGCAGTTTACTACTTTGGGGTCAGGCTGCCAAATTAATCCTTGGAAGCAGAGTACGGAAAAAATGCCAACACAGAAGCTGTGCTATCTGCAACTTCATTGGTAAAATGTATTTACTGGAACTGTGGCTTTGTTGTATTAAAAGTGGTTAATGATTTAATGGAGCACTACAGTACAAGGTATTATCTAACTAAAATTAAATCAGTAAGTTATTAATATTCTAGAGCATGAGAATAATAAGACTAAATTGTAAAGAGCAAAGTGAAACTTCAAAATATAGACACACAGGTCTTCCCCAAAGTCAGCATTAGCCTATGCATAGCTAGACACCAAACCACCAGGCTTTTTTTCCACATGCCTAGCACTAGTTGCTAGCTGAGTTGGCTAAAGCATAAAGATTGGTAGGTTAGCTTTTTGTGCTAGCTGCAATCCTACTTATTTTTCTTAAGGTCATGCTGGATTATATGACTTTATCCTGTAGAAAATTTAGTCTTTGAAAAACATTTGGAAGTCACAGCAGTGAGAATATCACTAGTAACAAGTTCTGAAAGACCTTTGGGTCCCAGTAGCACAGCTGCGAATTGGCCCTAGCAAGAGGCCATGCATAAGGTCATGGCCAAACATGATGCAGATCATACAAAACCTGTTGGCTCTTGTGAGCTACAAGAGTGCTGAATCACAGCCACACAGCCTCACCAGCGGATGCTGTCACTCACACCCATTCCATGGACTAGTGAAAAACAGCCAAGTGTGTTACTTTGTATGGTAGCTTTGCAATCATGATAGAAAGCCTACAATGGCTTAAAAGGAGAAGTCAGGGTTTAAGTCCCGCTGGCAACGAAACAACACTCGGTCACTTGCTCACTTCTCACTTCTTCTCCCCGGTGAGATGTGGAAAAAAAAAAATAGGGATAACCCTTTGAGTTGACATAAAAGCAGTTTAATAATTGAAATTTCCTTTTATAAGGAAATAGAGAGGAATGAAACAAACCAACCAATCCAAATGAAGCATAATACAATTGCTCACCACCTGCTGACCCCAAGCACCAAGATAGGAAAAAAGCAACAACTCCTAACAGACAAAAATCTGCTCATACAGGGGACAGGAGGGGCAGATCCAGTGCTTGGTGCTGCCTGCTCTGTGTCCAAGTTACTAGTCTCTTACAGCTGTATATCTTGAACCACCATCCTTGCCCTATAGCAAGGCTATATGTTTCCACATTTTTTAAATCAATATTATGCACATTTTCTTATCCTGCTGATGCCTTTAAGAAATAATTTAGCTAGCCTTGAATTATACAGCTAGCTGTGATCAAGGTGTCTCCCTAAAAATGTTAGAAAAATCCTAACTTGTAACAGCCTTTCTATATACACTTTGTATCAAACAGAATTTCTCTGCTCTGTTCTAGGGCACTTTACCTCAACTTACTGGGACTGTGGACAGTCCTGGTGTGTGCAGTGTTCTGCGGCTTGGTGATGTATTCTCATTACAAGAGCTGTGACCCTTGGACTGCTGAGTTCATTTCAGCACCTGATCAGGTACAGATACCCATCATTATAACAGAGCTGCTTAGGACCCAGACATAACACACTTGAAGGCAGTTAAGATTTCCTGAGATGCTTTATGCCCTGTCAGCCCTCAGGCAGTAAGGTGGGTGGTGAATCAGATAGAATAGATCTTTCCTGGTTCTCCTGTGCTACTCTGACTGAGCGCTTCCCTGACTCATAGACATCACCTTTGCTCAAATTCTGACACCTCTTGTTAGTTGGCAGAATTTAGCAACATGCTCCAAAGAAACTACTTTTTTCCATTACCGAGGAAAATCTTAACTAACTGCTTGTGTGGCTCTTGTGCTTCTTCTACTGCAGCTCATGCCGTATTTTGTTATGGACATTTTTTCCTCGATGCCCGGAGTCCCAGGACTGTTTGTTGCCTGTGCATTCAGCGGAACACTAAGGTCTGTGATCCTGAAGTGACAATTTAGCTGCATACAATTGATTTCTTGAGGACACAGAATGAGGTCAAGATGTGAAACCCTCAGAAAAGCCCAGCTGTTTTCCCAGAGCATTCTAAGCAGCAGCAGTAGTGCTTTGCTGAGTTGTATTATATTTATGACAAAGTCTAGCTCCAATTCACCAGCATTTTTTTATCCCAAGTATATTTTAGAATAACATTACCAATACAGACAAAAAAACCAGAAAAGCTAAGCTCACTTTCTGAGATACCTTCGGAGCTGCTCCTGGAGAAATTGCCTTTACTGAACCTGACTGCCACCATATCCCAGATAGGGACAGAACGCTTTTCAGTAAGTCTATCTGTACATAAAGCAGAGTCAGACTAGGAAAAAGATGTCTGCATGGAGAACTTTTAAAACTTCTTTAGAACTTCAGAATCTATGGGAGTGCTGCTTCTGATTGCAGTTTTTGCCCTCTACAGGCCAAACAACAATACTTCATAGGGCATTTGACAGAGAGGAGTCAAGTTCACAGTGACCCTGCGGCATGTGAATAATGTCATCTCCAACAGACTTCTTCTAAAGATTCTTATGTGTACAAAAAGCAAGACAGAGATATCAAAACAGGGGAAAGAAAAAAAATCCCTGTGTAAAAGGCACTGGCTTCTCCTGGCAGGAGACTAAGAACAGTCAAGGACACAAAGTACCAAATACCATGCTGTAGGATATGGAACTTGCCACGTTATCACAACAAATTCACTGAGACTGTATTCACCAGATATATGTTCATTCACCTACCTAAAAGAACCAGTTTATCCTCTGTTCTGCATTTTTCAGTTATGAGAGAAAACACTCTGTTCCTCCACAAAATTCCTGCTATTACTAGTTGTCCCTGCACATCCTTTGATTTGTAAGGGAGTATAACTTTTATTCTGAAGCATGCCTGTATTTTGAAGGACTTGCAGATTGGTAAACTGAAGGGTCAGTCAGGATGAGTTTCTATCTTGTTCTGTGCCAGCATGAAGCAGAGCCCCTTGCAATTCCAGAAGGGACAGAAACCTCACCAGCATCAGCAGCATATGTGAAAAATACTGTAAGATGTACAGGGCATTAGTGCTGAACAAAAGGAAGCAGTTTTTTATAAATACATATTGCTTCTTGTTTATTTAACATTCATCTAATTTTCTACAGCACAGTAGCTGCCAGCATCAATGCTTTAGCAACTGTTACCTTTGAAGATTTGGTCAAGAAAGGTTTCCCAAATCTCTCTGAGAAGATGAGCACGTGGATCAGCAAAAGCTTATGTAGGTACCCTAGATGGGATCCATTTCTTTAATATCAAAATCATCCATACCTGCAGTTGCTACTATTGCAGGAGAAAATAGGGCAGGATTTTATATACTTCGAGCCTTGAAATCTCTGACTCTCAGTTGACTCTGAAAGGGGTTCTGCATGTAATGAAGGGCACTCTTTAGAGACACCTCTTCAGAAACACACTTGTGCTTTAGAAACCTCCACAGTGTAACCCTTTATAAACTGTCAGGATGAACATTGGCCTGGTGGTTCAGTAAAATTATGCATTGGCACTATATGGTACAGAAACAAATACAGACTAGCACCAACAGGTACTCCTCAAGACTTCTGCAAAACTTGTTTCTACTGAAAATATTGGGGAACATTCTGGGATCTTCTTTACAACGCATGAATAATATCAGTGTAGTTTTTTTATCACATTCATCTACAGTAGCATTATGAGATACTATTTTTAGTAGGAAAATAAGATTTCTATTCAGTGTTGCATAAGTGGGTTGTTTAACTTTTCAGAGAAAAATTAAAATTTGTAAGAGAAATGAAAACCAGGTCATTAACATCAAAGTGGTTTGAATTTTAAGATACTTGTAAGAATTACTGCACTAATATTATAACCTTTTTATAATTACTGTAATAATATAATAACCGTTTATTAATGTTAGTAAAGTTCAGATAGGAGCCAACCCAATACAATTTCTGTTTCTGTAAATGTCTCTAACTATCACTATTCCTGCTTTTCCTCTTATTATTTAGCTTTTGCTCTCAGGACCTAGAAAGACAATGCTTATATATGAAGCCAAGGTGTGCTAGCACATTAGACAAGTTTTGGTTGGCTTTATTCAAGACTGCTACATAAAGAGTTTTGTCTCCCACAAAATTAAAACTGGTGTGAAGGAAAGAAAGCTGTGTTATTTATCATTGCTCAATTCATTCATTAGGTTATTCTAAAAGGGTTATTTAAAGGCAACAGAAACTTTTCTACATGAGGCATAACTTCTAACTTAATTTCATTGCTAATTTCTGCTTCATCAGAAAAAACAACTAATGAAAACCACAACAAAACACGCAAGATGCCACTGTGTGCTTAATTGTCCACTTTAAGTGTCAAAGCCCAAAGTGCAAGTTCCTGTGCACTGCCTGGTCACTTCAGATACTAGATGAATTAGAAATCATACACTCTATTAACCAGCACTGACAACCTCACTGCTTCATCTTTTTCAGGTGTACTATATGGTGTCCTGTGCACTTCGATGGCTGCAGCAGCATCGCTGCTGGGAGGAGTTGTGCAGGTATCTCTTGCCTCAGAAACACCATGAGCTGAACACGAACAAACAGAAAGGCAATGAACAGACCAAATAATGCCTACAGCCCTGGTGACTGCTGGATTACCTGAACAACTGCTGTGTACACTCTGCTGAGAGGAATAACTAGGGGAAAAAGAAATAAAACCATAAATACCCCAATTCCTTCACTATTTACGCACCCCTGAGAAAGGATACTGTGATTCCCTCCTTAACTGTGCACTGAAATCACCGCTGGTCTCTTCACCCCCATCATTTCCCAGACCAAAAAGCAGAATTGCTCACATTCCCTCCAGATGCGGCACTAAGCTCCTGTCTCTTCTCTGCATCACCAGGCTTCCCTCTCCATCCATGGGATGTGCGGTGGGCCCATGCTGGGATTATTTACCCTAGGAATTGTGTTTCCTTGTGCTAACTGGAAGGTAAGGAAAAAAAGTCTTTCTCTAAAGAAAACCTCTTGGTGTTGTTTGCTTAAAGCTCCATCTTGAAAATTGTTTGGGTTATTTAGATTTAGTCTTTGGGCTGCTTTTCAGATTTAGAGCCTAAGGAGTTCAAGATGTGTTTAGAAATCCCTTTTCACTGCTGAATTTGCCCCAGTTGAATTTAACTCTACCCAACTGTGGATTAATTGGTGATTAGATCCACATGAGGTTTTTTTGGTGGTTTTTTTTTTTTTTTGTTTGTTTGGTTGGTTGGGTTTTTTGGGTTGTTTTTTTTTTTTTAGTTATTTTTATTTCTGAGTTTCTTCTCTTTCATTAAGAAGACAAAGATATCTAGTACTTGCCCCAGCCTATATTCACCTGGAGATGCACAGAAAAATGTCAATTGCTCTGCCTTTGCTAACTGATGCAAAACACAATTATGAGCTCACTTCGTATTACCCCTTGAGCAGCCCAATCACATTTACCCAGCAGTAAAACTAAACTCTGAATTGCAGTTTTGAACATCACAGTTTTGCTTGAACTCCTATTACTAGAGCACAATAAAACACTCTCTTTTGTACCTTGGTTGAGAGAGAATAGAACTGACTTACACTGACAGAGATCAGCAATCACTTACTCCTCCCTAATTCACACTTACAGAGAAACCTTTCCCATGCATCACCTTTAACACTATCTTTCTATACCTTCCAAGGGTGCTATGGGAGGCCTCTTAGCTGGGATTGTCGTAGCTTTTTGGGCTGGTACTGGCGCTTTCATTTACCCTGCTCCACCAACAAAGTCCATTCCTCTGCAACTGTCAACTCTCAACTGCACATTAGCTAACAGCACGGAGGCGCTGACGACAACGGCAGCTCCCACAGCAGCTCTAGACAGGTATTTTCCCTATAACTACTACCTAAACCTGTGTTATGCAGCCTGAGCCTGCAGTGCACAGCCAGTGAACACCAAATGGGATGGGAGCACACTGCCGGGTCATACACCAGCTGCAGTGTTATCTGTATTTTGCTGCCATCTTTGAGACAGCTTAAATGTACCCACTGGTCATCACTAGCTGCTTTTGTCACCTCTTCACAGACCTTTGCTGGCAGATACCTGGTACTCCCTGTCCTACCTGTACTTCAGTGCCATAGGCTGCCTAGGCTGTGCCATCACAGGGCTGCTGATAAGCTTTATAACAGGTTGGTATTCAATATATATATGCATATATAAATGCTTTTACACAATAATCTGACTCAGCTGTTACAAGACATTTAAAAAAGCCCAGCAAGCAGCCTGTGAGACACTCAGGAGACAGCAGTGGGCTCCAATGCTGCCCCAGCCCACCTTATGGTCTGAGACGCCTAGCTATTCATACATTTGTGTATAATTATTTTCTCCTTTCAGGACCTAACAAAGGAGAAAATACCCCACCAGTGTTAATCCAACCAGTCTGCAACCTGTTTTGCTTTTGGTCCAACAGACTCAAAGCTCTGCTCTGGTGTGGTGTGCGGCATGACAGCTTGGAGGTGAGTATCTGAGCCCACAGCTCTGTCCTGCCATGGCACTGGGTGCCACAGGTGTACATGGGATATGCACCACACAAAGAGCACGACAGCCTTCATCAACCCCTCTGTAAAGTTATGCAAGGGATGCTGCATAGGACCACAGACTGGAAATGAGATCAGCCAACCCCTGAACAGTGCTGGGCAGCAATTAGTTACCAATCTCCCCTGTCTACACAGCACACGAGCTCTGGTGACAGCCATTGGGACAGTCAGCAGCCCATGGAATGATGGCTGAACTCCTGCTCCCTGCCCGCCTCACTCTGCCAGCCGAGCGGGGACAGCACTGCACTTTGCACCCTGACAGCAGTTCACTGAGCTCCTGCCACCTCCCACCGAACCAGAGAATAAAACTTGAGCACTCACACATCCATGGGGCTCTCCTGCTGATATTGCCATTGCCGCCTCCAAAGCCAGCAGGGCTTGAAGCCTCCAGGGCAACACTGCTGGCCCATCAGCTGCAGCCACCAGCACCTGAGGGGCTGTGGCCCACCACCTGCACAGACACAGGGCCAACTCCTCCAGAGGTGTCTCTGGACTTCACAAGCCATGCAGCATAAGCATCTCCTTCCTCTTGTGCTGTTGTAACAGTTTGCAGAGTCTGCTAGGCGTACAGAATCCCAGACTGGTTTGGGTTGGAAGGGACCTTAAAGCTCATTCAGTTCCAACCCTTGCTATGGGCAGGGACAGCTTCCACTAGACCAGGTTGCTCCAAGCCCTGTCCAACCTGTGCCAGGGCCTCACCACCCTCACAGGGAAGAACTGCCTAAGATCTCATCTCAGCCTCCTCTCTTGACAGTTTAAAGCCTTGTCCTATCACTACAGAAAGCAACATGAATGTTTTCAGCTCCTTTAGAATACCTTTTAAATCCTGGAAGTAACCCTTCAGCTGCAAAGCTCACATAGAAACTGTCCCTCCACACAACTTGCTTTAAGTTTGGCATTAAAGCTGATGGCTTCATTTGGAGAGCAGCTGTGATGCTTCTAGATTTGCCTCAGCTGTTTCACTTGGCTTTTAGGTGCTCAAAATAACTTCATCTAGAACTTTTCTGAAGCAAACCCAAAAATCTCAGTAAAAGCAAAATCATATATGCATTTATTGGCTTATATTTGCTTAAAATGTAGAATAACATTAATCAAGTATTTACAGTGTGAAACCACTGAGGCAAGTGTAGGCCAATCCACTAAAATGCACATAAAAATGCAAATGAAAAATCTAAATTTAAGTGCTCAGGAATGCACTGAGGGCACATTTAAAGACTTTCACATGAACAGAGTTGTTGTGAGAAGTTGGTTTTGTGGCTTTTGCCAAAGACTTTCCATGGGGAAATGAGAAAATCAATGGTTATGTATGGAGGGGACACACACTGAAGAGTGCCTGTTTGTGGGTATGGGACTCACTTTATGTAGTGAAGTAACCCCTCAGATTTATAGGAAAGGATGTCAGACTTTCAAACTGTAACTTTAGCCAAAGGAAACAAGCCATGAGTC
Source organism: Bolborhynchus lineola (assembly GCA_025448015.1). NCBI lineage: Eukaryota > Metazoa > Chordata > Aves > Psittaciformes > Psittacidae > Bolborhynchus > Bolborhynchus lineola. Next base: position 30,111 of record JAOEHX010052412.1, read on the forward strand.
CAGACTCCAAACTATTAAGGTATTGTTTTTGTTTTTTTTTTTTTTTTTTCAGGTGGACTTGGAAAAAAATCTGCCTAAAGTTACTGCAAATCAAACTGGAACCAATGACACCTTCAAGAATAGTATCAACAAAGAAAAGAAATGCCAGTTCCCTGGTTACAATCCCAAGGAAAAATCCTATACTAACAAGAGCAGAGAATCTCGCCTCTAGAAACTGAGAGACAAGGGACATTTAATCAAACTGTATGTCTTCAGCTTCAGAAATGAAGAGGTTTTATTATCACATTTACCAGCTTGTAGATGACCAAGAGGGACGAATTACTCTCTATAGCAATTAAAGCTAGATTTTTATTTATGAATTTCATGACAGACCTGAGAAATCATAGGACAGTGGGGTTTTGGAGGCGCTGCTGCTTCAGAAGAAATGCTTCACGAATCTTGTTGTGAAAGCTCCTGCTTGGAAGTAGCTGCAATACATCTGTGTCCCATGCTCTAATCAGTAACCAGTCATTGAAGGGAAACTTGCAAAGGGGAACTTGAGATAACTTAAGACTTCGGAGTAGTTTCTGAGGTCTCTCACTAAGGTGAGACTGAACTGCCCTCTGATGGAGGGGAAAGGAAGAGGTCAGGCTGAGATAGTATTTGCCTATTTCTAGGTGTCACAAAAGGCCCCTTCACAGCAACGTTGTGTAGACCAGACTGGTCTTTTAGTAACTGAGTTAGTTGTGTTTGCTTCCTCTGTGGAACTCAGATTTCTTTGTAATGTCTTACTGTAAAAGCTATAGGAGAGAGTAACAAATTTGACTTTGAATTCAGGATAGTTCTTTATCCATGCTAGTCTTGGAAAGACATCCTTTCAGCTCAGAAAGTTCCCTACACTACCTTCATGCAAGAAAGAAAATGACAGTTGATGCCTCCTGATTGAAAGTGCCGAATTTTGAAAAATATACACATAATTAGGCAAAATCAGTGGTCTGATAAAACATCTTGGAAGGAGGTACCTAGGCCACTAAGACTCTGTTCCAGTGAGAGATTTTCTCTAAAACTTGCCTTTGTAACTCAAACTCAGCAGATTACCCTCTCACCTTGATAAATGGGTTTTTTTGATGAATATATATGTTTATACAAAACTTGTTATTCAGTATAACAGACTGCATACCAAAGACAACTTAGTTATGGACCCAGCTGATATATTTAGCTCCTGTTGAAGAACCCAGCTGTTGCTTTTGCTTTATCAGTGACCATCTTTATGATACAAATCTAGGATAACCTGGTCCTTGAAGTTACTTCTCCCATCTGTTCTCATGCCCTACCTCTGGGAACGGTCCCAGGATGTTCAATTAGAGAACAGAAAGCATAGTCTGTAAATGACACTGCCGTCCTTGTGTGGGGCAGTTTGTCGGCAAACTGAGAATTAGGTCAATATTTGTGTTCACCCTTTTCACCCCACATTTATAATATCATAAAAACTTACAGCTGAGTCTGGCTGGCAGCCTGTTGTCTCACATAGCATACTTTCATGCTTCCAACCTTGGTATGGTCAGCAAGGTAGATATAAATATTCAGTAAATAATGCTATTGCATCATTTATGGTCATCATGGTCACAGACATTATTGCTTACATTAGATTAGGAGAGGCTAACTATCGTGTTTAAAGATGTGAAATAATTCTGGAGTGAAAGTGGTTCAAAACAACCATTGTGAAGCTACATAGCTGGCCAGTGGATGAAAAAGCCCTCTGTACTGGCATAGTTGGTGAATATCTGATGCAGAAACCTCTAACTGTGAAAACAACCAAGTCTGCTCTAAATATTTCTCCAGGCACTTACTCATTGCAGTACTGTTATGCTCTGCATGCTGTATTTTTTCACAAGTTTAACATTTTCACAAGCTTAACATTTTCACAAGTTTAACATTGGATTCACTGCAGATTAAGTACCTTTTCAAGTCCTTTGCCAGAAAAGAGTATGTTGTCCATTTAACATAAAAAAACCCAACCAATGAGTTAGGCTGGCTAGAATTACATTTTTGAAGAATCATCCTTGAGAATTTCTCTTTATGTTTCTGGACTGGTTTTGTTTCAACTAAAGCTGCTCATCAAGCCCAAGTGATTCCTATATTTGTAAATGAGCCAGACATCCCAGAGGGTTTTATTAAATCCTACATGTGGAATTAGTATGACAGTTAAAATCATTAATTGCTAGTTCAGTCCTCTACCAAAATACAAAGATGTGGCCTAGCAAAACTGGAACACAGAAAAATTATCATCCTGCTTAAATATTCACACCAGTGCTGTTCACAGTTATCTCTTGTCTTCTCATTTCATTTACATCCTGAGCCCTTGAGCCTTCCAGAGAAGAGCTAGCCTGCTGAGCTGAAAAAATAAGGAAATGAGGAACGGGTAAATTCTAAAAGAAGAGCTTATATTTAAGAAATTGTTAGTCACTAGTGAAAGCCATAGACCAGAAATGACTGAAAATTTTAAAAGTGAGTCTACATGTGAGTCTAAATATAGTATTTAATTGCTAAAAGTTAAAGGTGTCCAAGCCATGTTTAGCCCTTAAATTCCTTGCACTACTATGGTTTGAAGACTCATGAACACTCCTTTTTAAAGTGTATCCTTTTTTTTTTTTTTTTTTAATTAACTTTGAATATTTGCAATAAGGAAGCTTAAAAACCTCTTTCAAAGATATCCAAGTTTATTATTGAAAAAATGCAATATTCAAATGTGTATGATACAGTAAGTAGTTGCATTTGTACATGTAAACCTTGGTAAAGTAAACAGCATCTCAAAGACAAATTTATGCCAAAAGTGCCTTACAATAGTTAATCAGATCAACAACTTTTTCCTCGGTGAATTCTTTTAGTTCTGGGGTACATAAGAGCTGGCAAAAGTAATCTTAAAACACAAAAGAAACCAAAAGCTGACATGTCAGAGGAACTTCAAGCTTGCAGTGCATAAAAGTCAACTTCTCTGAAACATTCTGTGGCACTGTAATCTTATTTTAATTATTACTTACAAAGTGTGGATCTATGAATAGAAAAAATAGTTGAGATTTTATTCTTATTCCTTACTTAGAAACCAAGTTGTATTTAAATATTAAATAAATTTCAAGTATATACACATTTTAAGAAATTTCTTACGGACATGATATTGCAAGTTAGCCAGCACTATTCAAGTAAAAAATGACTGAGCTATCTTATTCAGTTAGATTTGACATGACACTATTTAAAAGAACTGAAATTTCAGTGATACTACTCTAGGTAAAAATCAGAGCCAACAGCTTGGAAGATTTTTCAATACAAAACTCTGAGTAATCTAAATAGAACACAAAATTACAAGGTGGTCTGAATTTTTTTTCATTATTAACAGAAAAAAACCCCTCACGTTCTCAGTGGTTAGAATCTTGTTAGCTTTAGACTACATTTGGTTTAACCATAATTTCTCCCCCAAGCAGCATCCTAACCAGCTCACGCTAATAAGAATGCAAACTACAGAGAACATATAACATTATAGAAGTTACGGCAACAAATTAGAACAGAACTTTCACAAAGTAATTTCGAGCGCAGTGAGGAGGAAACATGCCATTAATATTCTAAGAGTAAATCCCATTCCCAGATTTAAAAGTTCCTGTGTAACATGGAACAGCAAAGTGGTATCTCTACAGTTCCTTGTTGTGCTGCTATAACTTTGTGCTGTCATGGTAACATTGTGCTATCATGATTACACCAAAACCATGCCTATACAAATTTCTAGTAAATGTGGCTGACAATGTCAGTATTAGAGAAAAAAATGTCTATCATGTAGATTTAAAAATGCTAGGATTACGTAGGGCATTTAGGATGTGTGTGGGTCAGATATAAGAAGTGCAACATATAGTGCTTGGGAAAGGGGCTGAAAGGACAGATCCATAAATGGGTGCCCTACTGGCACACTTCGGTAGACCCTGTGCTTCCTCCCACTGCTCCATCCAGTGCATACCAACTTGTAAAAAGCACCAGACAAACTAGCATTTCTGCACTTTCTGCTTTGGCTTCTCAATTAAGAACATCCAAAAAGAGCCTGTAAAAACTTCTGCAGTTACAGAATTGCCCTAGAAACTAGACTGTCAGAAAGAAGGTATCACTTATTAAAATACTGAGGATAAGTAAAGAGTGAGACAAAGTGAAAGATTTAGGAGGGTTGTTGTCATACTCCATCTTCAAACCCTTGTTTTGCAGAACCTGCCCGAGTTCTGGAGAAAAACCTGCTGAAATGCAGAGGAGTCCTTTTTTTCCTCTGCTCCTCCTCAGCCTCTGCACACTGGCTTGCTGCATTTTACCCCAGCAGAACATGGGCTTTGCAAGTATGAGGTCGACTATGAAAAGACTGAGGGATCTTCAAAAACTGCTAAATTTCCCACCACAGGAATCTGGGTTTGTAATTCACTTAAACATTTCCTAAAAGCGTCATTTGCATGCATTTTAGACAAAGTATGCATTTAATTATCAAAAAACCAACAAAAGTGTGTAAACATGGAATTCTGTTTGAATTCTAGTGTCAGCATTAACATCAAATAAACATGATTACGAAAGGCTGGCTATGTATGTGTTTCAACCTTTACCCCAAATAAGCAACATCAGTAGTTTATGAGGATTATGAAAAATAAAATGCTTCTGGAAATATTATTGTATTGTCAGTGACTGTTGATATCACTGTTTTTATCTCTGTCCCCTTTCTCCTGTGCACCACTTAGCAGAAAATGCAATTGTCTGATTTTCCACGAACCTTATTGCCTTCATATTTAGCTGTTTGTCTTGGGTTCAGCTTAAACCATGACACTGTTTGTATAAAATAAGTTTTATTGATCTGGCCATTGCCCAGTGTATATAAAAGCCCCTAGTTTTTAACACTTTAAATGAAAATTTGTGACACTTTCAAGTTAACTCTATACCAATCTTTTCAGTTTCTTTTCAATTTATGGACATGGATGAACTTTGGTTAATCAAAACTATATGATGCTTCTAAATATGTATGTATTAATTTGCCCATGAATGAACTGACACACAATACAAAAAATTAATAAGGCCCATTATACACTGTAGGAGTTTGCAGTCCTACATAGCATCAGTGCACCGGAACTTTACAGTCCTACTAAGTGCCTGGTTCCCATGACTCCAGAAATTCTCTCTGGCAGGCCTCCCACTTGGAGTGTGAACTGGAAGAAGCCACAGCAAGCAAACAGCACTACTTACTTACATTAGGCTGATCATTAAGTACATTAGGAATAAAATATCACTAAAATTCTTGCCTTTCCCCACACTAACACTCATTCTAAAGCTGTGTTTTCCAAGCTGTGTATTTTTCCTTCTGAAGAACTTTTTATGAAAGAAACTTCAGAGATTCAGGAATTTACGTATTAAGGTAGCCATTAACCTATTTTCACTATGCCCCCAGACATTTTTCTTTTGAGCTTTTCACAGAACACAGTAAGTCAAACTGATCCTCAGAAAGCAATCTAAGACAAGTTGGTGTTGGAAAAGGGCACAGAAACAGCTGATGGGTGTTTTGTACAAATTAAGGTAAATACTTCCAAAGAAATATTAACAAAACAACCACTTATCCATCATCATCATGGAAATTCTAGCCTTGTCATCATCAATATTAACTTCCATGTTCACCTACATTTTCTCTATAAATCCTTTAACAAAAAGGGTTAGGAAAGAAAAAACAAAAAGTAAGCATAATGTCATTTGCCTTTTTCCAAATATTAGTACACTGTCACAATGCTCAAACATTGTACTCCGTCTCTGGTAAGGAAACTGGATTACAGTGTAACAAGTTGAGAGTCTGTGCTCAATCTTCAGACAATTCTGTTAGTACTCAGTTGTGAATACTGAGTTCTTAATGCCTCCATCTATATGGAGACAGATATCGAACTCTAAGAAGGAACCTTTCATTAGGATGGCTAATGCAGCAGAATTCTTTTTTTAAACTTTTTTAGTCACCAGAATTCAGATCTCACACATTAGGCACAAATTTAGAATAACAAGTCATAAGCAATGAGATGTGTAGAATCTACATGGACTTTTTGTTATTTCTGAGATGGAGATTTCTTCTGTCTGAATCAAAACAAAATTTGGTCAGGAATAATTAAGACATTTTGGACAAATCTTTTGTACTTTAAAATATCTACTTGCTCATGCAGTCTCGCTAAGGGTGCATGCATAGAGCAAAGTTGTCACAGATTAGATCTGCAGTGACCTAAAGCATTTTTTGCACAAACTGAAGTTCTAAAGCTTTGTCAGATTTCACAAACGCAGCCTGCATGCACAGTCTATTCATACTGGTCATTTGTTTGGAAAGACAATATTTAGAATATGAAAAGATCATTCACCATTCATAAAATACATTATTCCTGAGGACAGAGTGTGCTTTATACTTCAGTAAAATAACGTGCAGTCAATGCAAACAGCTTACTAAACAAAGTCTAGCAAAAAGATTTCTCAGCTTAAGCAAATGGCTAGATAGTGGCAAAACCTTCAGACATGGTTGATATCCTCAAAAAATAAAAGAACACACACAGTGTTTCTCCAAAACTTCCTGTGCTTTTCCAGTGCATAAAATGTACAATGTCAGATCTACATACTTGCCTTTGAAATACTCCTATACACCAGTGTTGAAAAGCATTAATAACATATATATTTAAAACCCAACTACAAAAAGGATTTCTTTCCTATGTGTTTTTTAAGTCCAACTGGAATAAGGATTTCTTTCCCATGTGTTTTTAAGTTCAACTGGAATTTGCCTAAGTATGCACTGACGTGCTAATATTCACAGCAAAACCAGGGAAGTATAAATAGTATTTCTAATTTTTGCCTGATTTTATCCTGTATCTTTATACCTTGGGCCAGCCAAAGCATTTTGATTTTAGAGAAAACATTAAAAAAAGAGAGCTCATCTGTGACCTGCTGAAGAGCTGAAGTACTATTACTACATGGCACAGAAACAGAAGCTGTGACACATGGTTAATGCTGTCAAACAGTGCTTGATAATCTATAGAATGAAAAGAGAGACAAGAGATTAAATCAACCTGTGTGATTCTATAAGCACTGAGGGGAGTGCATTAATTATTTCAGATAAGGACTCCTGAAGAACTTAACACACAACCCAGAATATGAAGGAACAAAACAGCCTTTCCAAAATATGGGAAGTGAGTTCCACCAGCCCTGTATGACAGAACTAAAGGCTAATATACCTGGTTAGACCAGACCTTCCAATTTCTTTCCTCCTTTGTGCAGTACTGTAGATACTCCTACAGTTTGCCTTGTCTGGTCAGAGAGCTGGAATTAACCCAGAAAACTTCATGAATACAGTGAAATGGCTTAAGAATTTACGGTCTGATGCTATGCACTCTGGATACAATATATCCAACTCATCTGCTTTGATGTGCTCTTAACTCTAAAAATTAATTTTATATGCATAATAAAATGATTGTGCTAATACATTCAAGTGAATGTTGGAATCACACTTTTTGATGCAGTAGGGTACTATAGGTAGTAAAAATTCAGGTATTTTCATATCTGCCAGCAGTGACTTTGCTGCAGCTTCTTCCTTAAAAATAAAATTTAAAATTTGCAGCCTTTATACTTACTGTGCTTTGTGGACGGTTTTTGTAATTTTTCTTCATCCAATATAGGGAAGCATTATACAAGAGAAACAGAATGACTGGAACTCTCTTTCTCCATGCCCTTCCACAAGGTAATCCTACACACTTGCTCAGATTGTTTAAATTATGTGCTGCTATTTTCCCATACTATGAAACATTAGCAACAGGCAATTTCATCACCAAAATGTGACTATAACCATAAGCAACACTGCTGTATGCACATAAAACTTGAAATTTTAATCTTTATATGAACATCTACCTTCTAGAGTGATTTTATCCAAAAAGTCCCCCTCCCCAAACTGTAAGAAGGCATACAAATAATAATTAAAAAATCTAAAAGTAACCACTATGTGTATGTGTGCATTTATATACAACCTGTACACATGTCTGCCTGTATCTAACTCCCATGTTTTGACATACTTATGCCAATAGAAGAAGTGCACATTACTGGAGCATTTACATTTACAATAAGAAGAGGAGCACTGTTATAAAATGCTCTGCTTCTCCTTCCCTGAACAAGCAAATCAATGTTATACTATATGCCTGATATATATCTGCATAAGCTTGCATACTATAAAGTTATTCGTATATTGAGGACAAACTCATCTGCATGGTTATGAGAATATCTCAAGTTAGCATTCTGTGAAGTTATGGAATCATTGCCCAGACAGGTCAAAACGAACAGTAACACAGTTAGACATCTGCCATGCTACACCAGAGCATGAAAGTGACAAAACTTTCATCCTGAAAGCACGTGGAGGTGGCCTTTCTGCACACAAAAGTGAAAGGCAATTCAACAGCCACATCATTTTCAAATAGAGCTGCAATGTGGGCAATGCAGTGTGTTCTCTTAGTGCTGCCGTTTTCTCTTTGAATTTAGAATTTTTGGTTTTCAACTAGAAGGATAAATTAATGACACTGACATGTGCAAGTCTCAAACTGCATAGTATATATTAAGCAGCCACAGACCCCTTTTTTTAGGGTAGGACCACATCCACAATCTCAACAAGAGACTAGGACAAACCTGACAGAACAGTAAGCTTGAAAGATCATTTATATCAAGTTATGGCCACAAAGGCAACAATTGCTCTTTTCTTCAGAGGCATTACAGATGGAGCTGAGCAATCAGAAGCTGTAGAAGTAGTGGATATCGTGTAAGTTTGTTTTAGTCATGCCCTTACTGTATAAGTAGACAGGTAATTTTCTACTTCCATTACGCTGTTAGTATCTTCAAAACAGCATAAAAATTCATTGCCTTTTTTAAACCATGGTGTCCAAATTTTTTATCTGTCTGCGCATTCCTGAGTGCCACTTCTCAGCAGAGTTGCTGACCCACTGCAGACCGTTACAGGTAAGGCTTTTCATTGCGTTCATCAGAAGCATCCACTTTCCAGTTGCCACCAAAGCCTGCAAATGTCCTGCCCAGCAAGAACATATATACACTATGTATCTCATACACTGACGCCAGACTCCAACTTCATTTTGTAACTGGACTCTTCAATTTCCAAACAGTGTTTTTGTTGCAGCATGGTAGTGACTAAGGCCATTCATGGTGATATTGTTTCCCATTCTTTTTCCTTTCTCTCTGCAAATGCTCCAGTTCAGCCTCATACATCATTTCCTGGACTAAGTATTTCTCTCTCCTCATTCTGTCACACAAGTCTTTAGGCATGTCTGGAATCAGGTAGGCAATGAATGACTTTATTCCAAAAACAAGGTGCTGAAAAGGAGAATGAAAAGAATTGCTTCAAAGGTGCATAAATATTCACTCCTAATATCTACATTTTAGAGCCTAAAAGCTTGTGGCAAACTGGAATTGAGGTTTAATTCATGACCAAAAATTAACTACTTTGTTTTTTTTAATATATTATATTTTATAGTTTTACAGAAATGTGAAAATGCTGAAGTCTTCTGAAAAGAAAAACTTTAGTGACCTACATGAAGAGGTAACTGCAGGATATGCTAGTCTGAATAACAATAGCTAACACTACCTAAAAGCAGTCTTTGTTAAGAGCCTGTAATCAAAGTAACTGGACTCATGGATAGCCTGTAATACATTCTCCAAAGTTAGCACACACATTTCTACTTTTACATTAAGCTAGAATCATGTACCATTTCCCTAACACAGATTTCACCCTGTAATAACTGTGTTTAATGTAAACCTGAGTTGCACTTCTTTTTCAATAAAACATGAAAAATTTGATTCAGAACTGACCTGATGTATGACTTTAAGAAAATACGATTTTGCAGGGACTCTAAAAATCTGTGCCAATTCAGTCTGATTGACAACAGCTTGGGGAACATGATTTTTTTTCCCCTCTTTCTCCTGACTGTAATGAACAAGAAGCTGATGATGCTGACAATTTTTTTTATGGGACTACTGTAAAAAAAAAAATTAAAAAAAAAAAAATTAACCAAGATTTTAAAGAGGTAGAAAGGAATTGCTCCTTTTCATGACTAACCTCAAATACTATGATGAAGGCCAGGCGTGCTGCCAGGACATGCCAGAACTGTAAAGTGAATTCATACGGAGTTGAACTCCATGGTGGGGCTCTGTAATCTCTGTACCTGGAAACCAAATCAAAGCCCAGTAAGTCAGTCTGTGCTTGAAAACCTGGACAAGGAGAGAAACTGGAGGGAAAGTGTACTTCAAGAGGAATTAAACAGAAAAGGAGAAGAATAGTCCACAATACAAATAAATAGTAAAGAAATAAATGAAGGTGGCACTTTTTGCTTCCAAAATTCTAGAACAAACAATTTCTTTTGTTGTTGCAAAGCTGACACCTTGGAGTTTTAAGTTCAAGTGTGTTGACTCTAAATTGGTTCCTGTCTGTGCTTCTAAGTGTTTGAGATTCTCCAGAGAAAGTTTGCATAAATGTAACATGATTCTATACCTTCTCAGTCAATTAAAGCTAACTCTCACTGTACTAAATCTGAAACCAGGAGTGCACTCATGCAATGTTGTATTTAATTTTTATGCCAAATGTCTTATATATAGCTGGCATAATCGTCTGTGATGTCTAAATGGGTTAGAGCCACAAAAAAAATTAATTAATGGACCTCAGAATACTTAAGGAAACCGAAATGAGAATTTTTACCCTCTTGGCAACTGGGGAAACTTTGAAGTGAAATAATTCATAGAGGCACGAAAGACAGGGCTTGCAAGAGTCCTGGAAAAACTCAGAACACAGGTTTCCAGTCTGTTAGTACTGCATCCTACCACACAGTGTTTGCACTTGAGCCATGGTTCCACGCTGAACCAACCTGACCTCCAATGTTTTTACAAGCAAAAAAGAAATTTTTACACCAGTAATTTAAGCACTGACTTCCTGGTTTATGTCTGCATTAAAATCTATGCCTGTATTACACGACGGGAGAGCACCAAAACATACCGGCAGTATCCTGAGTATCCCATTCCAAGTTCACTTAAATCAAATACTGATAAACTGCTGTTGACATATCCTTTTAAGCATCTGAAAGGAAAAGACGTAGGGTGAAGACATTCTTCATGAAGCGGCTGTGCAGCACAGATCCTCTATGTAAACAGTCTGCTATCACATATTGTGAGCATACAAATTTCTTTGCTTATCAGTACAAAACCAATTCTAAAATTTCAAAAAGATAAGCAAGGTTTTATTGGAAAGAAACAAGATGTGTTCCAGGGACAACACTGTCTAAAAATCCACTTCCAGCACTTTTCATGGTTTTGCTTCTTATCCATCAGCAGACATAAACCAAAAATGACTGCTAGAAGTGTTCTCTGATGTCTGGAAATTACTGTACTTAGAAAGATGGAGAGAGAAGAGCTATTTGACATCCTGGCAGAATCTGCCCCCAGTCATGCAGCATACACCAAAAAATGTCAGGTTTTGAGTTGACTCAAATAAGAATTTTCACCAACAGTAAAATCAGCAGTGCATATATACCAAACAGCCATCTTAAAGGCAATGAATTATTAGGACTGATGAGAGAAATCACACAAATGAACTGAATTAGTGAAGAAGCAAAAATTTTGTCTGTTTCTGGAAAACCATGGACACATGAGACATCCCATCTTCTTGGAAAGCTGTCCTGTAGTTTAACAAAGGGCCTTCTGAAAAGCAAAGGACATTTAAAAATAGATGCATCAGGGATCCTATTATACTTCCTGAACCTTCAGGTTTGCTGTGACACCTCAAATAACTACTGGCAAAAGAAGAAATAGAATTACATAGTTCTCTATTAAATGGGTAATGCACATTAAGCACTTTCTTCTGCCATGGTCTTTTCTCATCCTATCCTTCCTCATCTTTTTTGCCCCTAAATTCTCTCATCCTGTGACAGCACAGGAAGAGTAACTCTCTCTTTCAAATCATTACAGATGGAGCAATAAGAAAAGGATGGCCCCTGCGGTTTGAACTGGGGCACAGTCTGCGAATGCAGCAGTATCGGCTTGCTGGACAAGCCCTGATGCTTTCACTCTTACCATTCCTCCTGCACAACAAAGAAGGTAAGTTGTGCTTGTGAGATGTGCTATAGTACTAGAAAAGTGATGCTTCCTTTTCTTTAGATAACTTTGATCCCATATTAAAAAGACAATAAAACCCTCCAAAACCATCCCCTAAAACCACATATAGGGCACTGGTCCCCAGATAAAAGACAGGGTACCCATAAGTACTGTGAGCTGTTTAGATCATGTAAAAGGTCATGACAGACAGTGGGAAATGCAGACTGAAACACAGTGTATACACAGTTCAGGGACACTGGTAAGTTTCTAGGGAGAAATGCAGGAAACTGGCCTGATGGGGCAAAGACAGGCAAGCTGCCTTGCTTGAAGCTAATTAAAAACATATATGGAGTCAGACTGAATAGTGTTGAGGCCAATCTTGCTGGTGCTTGGCTGCAAACATTTCTGAAGAGAAAACAGGCAGGGAAGTTTGAGGGTGAACAAGACCTAGGGTAAAAGAGGGTTTGGCATATATGTGTGTGGGAGCATAGTTTTAGCAGACAGTCAGAACTATTACAGAAAAGAAGAAAACCGTATATAGAGAAAGCCTGTAAATTGCTACGATGTGTAGTGAACTTTGTTGTTTGCATTCAGAAAGGAAGACATGATTTTCCACTCACATGTCCATGCAGTTTGTTTGCAAACTCTCTGGAATGGCTGAACTACACTTGCACTTAGCATCTGTGAAGATTTGCACAGATGTAAAAGGTAAAATATTGCTGATATATGTTATGTATGTTCATACAGAGAGACAGCTGCAAAAATGAGCTTCCACTGAATTATACATGTATATATAAAGAAAATCCTAATTACTTTTCTTGTCTGTACCCTTGATCTGTACAGGGACCATATTTGTATGCATAGACAAAACGTGGAATGTAATCAGAAGTAATGGCAATAACAAAGGCATTGGTGATGACAGCCAGGACTCCAATTCCTTCCAGAATCCCATACCAGATACCTAGAAACAAGAGAAATGACAAGGAAATCATTAAGTTTTTACAATCATATTAAGCCATACTAATGACACTTAAGCCACTCTTAGTCATATAGTTATCCTTTCTTACTGAGAAAGACCTACTCAGTCAGAAAAAGTAATCACGGTCCAGCTGGAGACCAGTAACAACTGGTATCCCTCAGGGATAGGCGTTGGGACCGGTCTTGTTTAACATCTTTGTCAGTGACATGGACAGTGGGATTGAGTGCACCCTCACCAAGTTTGCTGACGACACCAAGTTGTGTGGTTCAGCTGATACACTGGAGGGAACAAATGCCATCCAGAGGGACCCTGACATGCTTGTGAGATGGGCTGATGCCACTCTGATGAAGTTAAACCATGACAAGGGCAAGGTCCTACACTTGAGTGGGCGCAATCTCAGGCACAGCTACAGGTTGGGCAGAGACGAGGTTCAGCGCAGCCCTGCAGAGAAGGACTTGGGGATGTTGGTCGATGGAAAAATGAACACGAGCCACCAGTGTGCGCTTGCAGCCCAAAAAGCCAACCATATCCTGGGCTGCATCAAAAGGAGGGTGACCAGCAGGTCGAGGGAGGTGATCTTGCCCCTCTACTGTGCTCTTGTGAGACCACACTTGGAGTATTGTGTGCAGTTCTGGTGTCCTCAACAGAAAAAGGGCATGGAAGTGTTGGAACAAGTCCAGAGGAGGGCCACGAGGATGATCGGGGGACTGGAGCACCTCCCGTATGAAGATAGGCTGAGAAAGTTGTGTCTGTTCAGCCTGGAGACCTCATAGCAGCCTTCCAGTGTTTGAAGGGGGCCTATAGGGATGCTGGTGAGGGACTCTTCATTAGGGACTGTAGTTGCAGGACAAGGGGCAATGGGTTCAAACTTAAACAGGGGAAGTTTAGACTGGATATGAGGAAGAAATTCTTTACTCTAAGGGTGGTGAGGCACTGGAATGAGTTGCCCAGGGAAGCTGTGAATGCCCAATCCCTGGCAGTGTTCAAGGCCAGGCTGGACAGAGCCTTGGGTGACATGGTTTATCGTGAGGGGTCTCTGCCCATGTCAGGGGCATTGGAACTGAATGATCTTAAGGTCCTTTCCAGCCTCCAGCAATTCCACAACACAATTCCACATTCCCTTTGCACCATGAAACAGTCAACCAGAAAGCACGCTTTTTTGTCTCAAAGTACATGATCCAGTAGAGTATAGTGGGCTGTGCCAGACCTTGTGTAAGTAGCAGAGATAACAGCTGCTCCTGACCACCTTCCTTGTTCACAGAAGTGCGTGGTAGCCAAGGTGGGCATCTGTATCTCATAACTTTTGGAGACTGACAGGTATCCTCACTGCATCTTTGTCTGTGGGATGATTATGGATGCCGATGGGAATAGCAAATGTCTATTTTAAATGATATGCTAGTTGTGGAGCTTCATGTAAAGGTTCTCACCAAGCAGATTTGGAATTTGGTTTTGTTAAAGCACAGGTATTCCTACCTGGTAGTGACAAGTGCTGGAACTTTGTCACCTCTGAAGCACATAATTACTTAAGTGTTACAATCCACTGTGGTGGATGCTATGCTAAATTCTCAAAGATATCCTTTTCCTTGCACTGGTATTTTTAACTTGCTAGCATATTCTTCGAGCTCAGATATCAGCTATTTACATGCCTCTTATGCACATCTCATCCTTCTCTTCCCTTTTCAGGGGTCAGCTCTCCTGAGGAACCTGCACATTTTTCCCCATTTGCCAAAGCAACTCTAAGACAATTAGAATAGGCAGTCTCAAGAATAATTAGGCATATTCAAGCGTTTCAGTCAGTCAATAAAAGCCTCCAATAAGGCTGAATTTTAAAGACCTAACAGCTTTAGCTTACTACTGAATGGCCCCTAAAGCAAGCTTGCTTACTAATATTTCTTGCTTAGCTTACAACTAAATATGACCCTTAGACAAACTAGCACCCAGTATTGGATCACAAATCAGTAGAAGACTCTCCCTGAACAACATTTCTGTGTTCTCTCTTCAGCTTGTTTATATCCCATTGAAATGTATTTAACTACAAATATTAATTTCTATTCCAATACCTTATGCTCAGTTACACTCAGGGAAATGAAAATTCATTGAACAGTTCAGGTTGGAAGGGACCTTCGAAGGTCATCTAGTCCAACCCCTGCAATGAGCAGGAACATCTGATCAAGTTGCTCAGAGCCCTGTCCAGCCTGACCTTTAATGTTTCCATGGATGGGGCACCTACCACCTTTCTGGGCAATCTGTGCCAGTGTCTCACCACTGTCACCAATAAGGAGTTCTTCCTTGTATCTAATCTGAATTTACCCTTTTAATTTGAAATCATTACTCCTTGTCCTATCACAACTAAACAGTTTGTCCCCATCTTTCTTATCAGCCCCTTTTACTGAAAGGCCACAATGAAGTCTTCCTAGAGCCTTCTCCAGGCTGAGCAACCCCAACTCCCTCAGCCTTTCCTCTTAGGAAGGGCTTTCCAGCCCTCTGATCTGTTTGAGGAAACAACCCAGAGAAGGTGATTAGCCCTAGGGTTTTTTTTTTCCATTTGGAGGACTGTTGCAGAAGGCAATCACAGAGCGCAGGACTCAGATGAGTTACTACTCTCAATATGCAGCACTAATTCCAATAGCAGTTCTTTCCAAAGCAAGTCATATACACGATGAAATTTTCTATTAAAAAAAAAAAATAATGAATGGACAATGAGTTACCACTCTTGCTTAGTTTTTATAACTTTAACTCAAACCATAACCTTGCAATGACAAAGTAAGTCCTGTATGATGCTTTATACACATTCCTGCTGCGTAGCTTGCTAACCAATACTTGTTTCCTCCACTACAGAACTTGATTCAACACAGATTAAGCTACATGTATTTCCAGTCCTCTGGCAGCTGTTTAGGAGGAAGACAGACTGCTGTTCCCTGGCACTGCCCGGGTATACTGGACATCCCTGACCTTGCTCTGTTTCGTCCTCAATCCCTCTTTCTACAGGAAAGATTCTTTCAAGTCCTACCACTGAAGCAGCACGTGAAAGAAACACCACTTCCAGGAATAGCTCTCAATTTTTATAGCTATTTTCCATCTCCTATGGGCTTCTCACATAATCACATACCTGATGTTTTCTATTGCACCCAGATGGCAAGCTGTTAATGCAATAAAAATGAGTAAATTAATAAGCCAAGTGGTTATGATTTTTTTTAAAACACATGAAACAACTTTTCTTCCTTATTTTTTTTTATTCTTCTACACTGAGAACTACCCTTCACAGGTTTTAACAGGCAAGGTTAATATAGCCACAAAGCTGCCAACAAAATAGACAATTTCTTGCAGCCTAGAGCCAAGCACAGGTCTCTGGACTCTGCTGCCACCAAGAACCTTCTTTCCTCTAATGACTAGTTGCTGGGATTTATCATTTACAAAAGCTTCTTGGGTCCCTTCCAAGATCTTGACAGAGTCTATTGGTTCAGTCCCATCTTATTTCACTCATTGCTCAGAGATCCAAACCAAATGCAAAGCTTTGACTAGTTCACAATCAGGCAGGCCATTAGCATCCTGCTGCAGTTGCGCTAGAGAAGTATACACAAACATACAAGCAATAAATACATAGTGTC